>CANUEZ040000048.1:4930000-5175000 GCA_948099385.1 Fasciola hepatica
CATCGGTTCGGTCCAGCAGCTCGTTCCCGTTCGTTTTGGTGCCAACGCTGAAGTTCTCCTCGAGCCCCCACAACATTTGGCCCATTGTTGGAGTATACTTCCGCTGGTATTTCCCTTCGGTTTATAAAGCGTCGAAAGGCCCGGAGGAAGGAGTCGGTCATCACTGAATGCCCAACTTCCAGGGGTAACGCATGTGGCTCCATGCACTTCATGCTACACCCGTATCGTTTTTCCTGCCTTTTTCCATACTTGATCCACATAGGCCAGAAATAGTCCAGTCTGGTGTCACTGAACGACCACCAGCCCGCAGCCACTCCACAGTCTTGCAGCCGAGCCGTTTTCTGTTTGCCCTCGACGGCAGTGCTTCTCCTACAGCATGAACAACGTTAGATCACGCCTTTCACAGTTGCCCTTCCTCTCAGTAACCAAAAACGCTTTCGGATAACGCTTGTCACGTGGCTTTCCTTGGATTGTCTCTCTAAGGTATGTATGTGTCGAATCAATAATTCTATCACATGTTGTCCAGCCGGTAGCAGTATGGGGTACTTCAAGTCAAGACTCAGGTGGGAGTTGGCCAATCTACCACCCACCCGTAGTAATCCATCAACCAGGTTAGGATTTAGAGGCTTCAAGTTGTTTTTTGGAAGTGGTGTACTTTAATCGATTGGTCAGTCTTTTCCAGCACTCTCGAGCTCTCGAGGAAGGCCTCGGGTTATATTATCTTGAATAGGTCGTGCTCTATGGTTCGTGGTTCATCAAGATTTATTGGACCCCTCGTACACGGCCGGATGAATGGACCCCTTCCATGACTACCAAAAGTCTCTTCAACCTGGCTAACCACACTAATGACCGAATTGTCTTCATCCAGGAGGAAAACCTGACCAACCCTGACAAAATGAATGGCGATTTGGCGACTGCCACGGCCATCACCGCGCCTTTGGTCTCCAGTTCCAATTCCAGAGGGGGCTTTAGTTCGTAAACAGGTCAGTCCTGTTGAGGCATGGGCAGGAATCTAGGCCCTCCCGTCCACGTGTCTAGCGGCTGGAAGCAGGCCCAACCTCGGAAGCACAGATCGGCTAGGTCGTCGACAGGCTTGACACTTTTCCACTGGTTTATGGCAGTTTCGTCGCGGATGCTCGTGAGCCAGTTAGCAACGAAGTTACCAAAACGACTCCTGAAGTTGTCAATGTAGTGCGACACTATTGCTGATTCCATTCATAAGCTAGATGACCAAATATAGAATCCGAAACATCTCTTTATTGCTTCAACGGCCCTCACGGCTAACACGGCAGCACTGAGCTCGAGCCCATGGATCTAGACCAATTTTAGTGGGGGAAGGCAGGCTATGGCTAACAGGATCCTCATAGCTTATGGTCCATCTCCCTTAAACCATCGTTCATGCGCTACGGCTCCCGTCCCGGCTTCGCATGCGTCAGAAAAGGTATGCAGCTCTCCCATCTATGTGGCATGACCAGGGGGCAAGCACTGCGGAATCCGTTTGTCTCCTAGTTTCTTTTAGGTGCTTAGAAGTTCTTCCCATTCCAGCCAATCTTCCCGGTCCAGTGGCTGGGCCCATTCTACCTTCCCACGACAGAGCCGCCGCAGCAGGGTCGTTCCAGGTAACAACCAGGGAGAGACAAAACCAAACAAATCGAACAGACCAGAGACGGCTGACAGTATACCAGCACGGACTACTGGTTGGTCGGGAACGTTAAGCTCGAAAACGAAGTCATACGCTTTTGCATTCCACCTGTACTTCTAGTGTGCTTTCAGTGCAGAACTGAGAACCTTTCAGATCTCCGACCCCTTCGGCCCCCTCAAGGTGCAAAATGACCTCGAGCACTTCCGACGCGTTCGACATCCGCTTCGCGAGATAGAAACCGCCCTCCTCTTGCGATCTTGTTGGGCCCCTGAATAGCGTTAGCGCCGAGTCAACATCACTGTAAGACCCAAGGTGGTCGCCAACGTAGATATTTCTGCCGACCAGTGAACCAGAACTCCATGTTTGGTCACGGTTTCTCGGAGGGCGTAGCTTGCATAAAGCGGTGATGATATTGCTCCGGAGAGGTGGACTTACATTCTCTAATTTGTCACCGATATGTTCCAGTCCTTCTCGTCTCACCATAGGAATCGCAAAAAATCTTGATTTTCTACCGGTACTTTCTCCTGAGCAGACACTTCTTTGACGTCGGCTGACAAGGCCTCTCTGCCCATACTGAAGGGGCATCAGACTTTACTCAACTGCGTGGTCCAATCGGGCCCCTGTAGAAGTGACCATATTATGACCTGACCTGAAACTTTGCTGCACAATCGAGGACAGCCCGAAGCTTTCGGGTTCCTTGGGGTTAAGAACCGGGTGGCGAGGCAGGTATCATATCCCCTCCCGGCCAACTGTGGTTTCAGGCACATTTTCAACTTAGCCGAGCGCTGTTTTCGCATTATTGCTTCTGGGTACCGTTTCCGGAGATCCTGGTCTCGGTAGAAACGTTATCCAATTGCAGCAGCCTTTGAAGAGCACAAATTCTATAATCAACCGAAGGTTCGGCCCGTATACGAAATAAGAGGGGAACTCCGAACTGGTTTTAAAGCCTCTGGTTCCTTTCTGCATTGCCTGCAGTGCAAGGTGGTCCTCTTGAGACAATGGTGGACTTTCGTCCCCCAATTGCATGAAGCTTTTCCCGTATAGGCGCTGCAACCAGTGTCCCTTGTGGTCCTTTTCCATTGACACGTTATATACGGATCCACATCCCTCGGCTGGACCATATAGCGCCAATCCTAGTGTTGTGCTTACAGCACAGGGTGCTTGGCAGTGGCCTACTCTCTGGTCCAGCGTCCAACGTGCCTTCGCAAGGTCACGGCCGATTAGAGCATCTGATACGTAGCTTTCCGAATCTACGATGGTTACACCCTGCAAGTGGGGCCACCTAGTTCAAACCTCACTCACCGATCTTGATGTTGGCATGAAGAGATCGTCCAGTGTAAAGACTTCCGTTGATTCAATTTGCTCGTTGTTATCTGGGGAGATGAGCTGCAACCTCAACCGACCTGCAGTTATCACTTGTGTTCCGCCCGCCGTACTCACCGCTAGTGACGTCGTGCTTTTAGCGAGCCGATGTGCATCGACAAACCGCTTCTTCAAGACGGTAGTGTCTGATCCACTGTGGACGAAAGCCAACACTTTGGCCGCCCATTCGGAATCATCACTCCTTTAGCTACTACTCCCAGCCGTACTTGTTCATTGGCAGACCGTGACGTTGAGCAAATCACACTGCTGTCTGCATTTGTCTCTGGCGTAATTTCTCTCGCCCGGTGTAGCACTCGGTGTTGTCTGCCCGGACAATCTTCCTGACCACACCTGGTTCTAGTTCGGCAAGCTTCCGCCCGGTGTGTCGTGTTAAGATAAATAAAGCAAGCTCACGTAGTTTTGCCACTCCCCAGCGTTCTTTCACTGCGGCTTTGATGAACTTTGGAAATCCTAGTAACCCATGGCTGGAGTCGCAGTACCTGCAACCTGGATGAACTATAGCCTCGAGTAAAATGGCGTGCGAATTTGTCCAATGCTGCTGCCTCAAATGCTCCTGTGCAGCTTTCTGAGCCTGGCTGGTGCTAGGCCTATTTGCCCGGTTGCTAATAGGGACGAGTTGACCAAATCTACTGTTGGCTGTCTTAGTTTGCCTGTATATGTATTCGTTCAGATACTTGAAGTCAGCCTCACGGCTGCTCTTGTTTGTGCGTCCCGCTTCTTCCGCCCACCGACCCTGTAGCTCTGAGGAGAGGTAGCCTCTGTACCCCTCAGTACATGCGCTGCGTCGGGATCAGCCCTGCACCCCAAATGATCGAGGGCTATCGAACAGTTATGCATCTCGATTACTAGGTCGTCCATTGCTTAGACGTTTCCCGTTGTTCTTTTGGCCTCTGATATCAGGCCTTCTATTAGTTTGCGAGCTTGAATGGCTGACCGAACAGCTCCCGCAAAATCTTACCTGCCAGTCCGCAGCTTTGTTCCGGGTCAAGCATGGTACCCCCATCGATAGCTTCTCTGGCTCGGTCTTGACAATAGTTGCTCAAATAGAGTAGCCTCCTTCCGGGGGCGGTTGTCTTGTTTCGACAAAGATTTCGAATTGTCTGATGAATTTGCACTAGTGTTCAGATCGTCCATCAAAATCTGTCAGTTCTTCTCTTGGCAAGTCTATTGTTTGTCGCGTTGGCGTCCGGTGTTCCACGGCTTGCTTAGAGTTTCCTATTCTGATTTGTCCTGATCTTTCTAATGGATCGTTGTCGCTAGCTTTTTGCTCACCTTTGCTCGGTCTAAGCGTTGCTTCTGCCTCCTGGGCCTGCGATCTCGCTGATAACAATTGCTGTTCTAGATCAGATATCCTCAACTTAAATAAATCAACACTCTTGCAATCCACGGTACTCTCAGTAATGCATGAACTAGCACCGACAGGGCTGGGCGATCTAACGTCAGCTATGGAATCAAAAGTACCCACACCAACCCCAGGGACTGGTGTCATTGCTCCCTATCCAGATTTTAATTGCTCTGTCCTTTTTCCGGGCATGTTGCGCATTTTATCTTTCTAATTTGATTAACTGAATATTGTAACCTGCTTTTGCGCAACGCCTAGCCAAATTTGAGAAGGAACTCAAAATCGAAACGTGGTCGATCCGTAGATTCCACGATACTGGATTAGTGACTGAGCAATAACCAAACATGCAAACCTCAATTATGCCATCACATGGACCCAGAAAAAGAGATCCAATTTGCAGCATGCAAGAGAAAAGCGCGTGCTTCACACAAGCCCGAGAAAGATTATGACAGGGTGGCGCGATGGACGCGAACAATCAAAGGTTGGTTGATAAAACAAATTTTATAAAAATAACGCAGGTATCGTACGTGGACGTGCGATATCGAAGGCGCACAAGATTGTAGTGCATTTGGAGAATTTTCTGCAACCGATCGTTACACCTGGTTCCAGCGGTGTTGATCTGACCCGGTTACACACTCAGACCGGATGAGTCTTGAAGTCGCCTCATTGCTTCTTGCTGTTAACAACCCTCAAAAGATAACTCCAAATTACCTTTATGACCAAAACGCTCTCGACCTGGTCCAGGGAAAGCCCGACCAACGAATAAATACTCGATTCATCGACCAATGAGCCGTGCTTTTGTTCTTCGATCTGCTATAGAGTTCCTATTCTTTCCTCTCTTCCTCTCCTTCTCATTTTTCCTCATCCTACTTCAGTCCGCCTGAATGCCCCACACAAATATTGCTTTGTATCCCTAGACACTTCACTACTTCTCGAAAGCTGACTGTGACGACCAAAAAGCTCAAGTCCTGGTCCAGGGGAAGCCCGACCAACTAATAAATACTCGATTCATTGACCAATGAGCTTCACTCATTCTGGATAGCACCATAGGGCCTCGAAGCAACGCGTGGCCCAGATCAATGCAGAACCCAAATCAAGAACGCGATTGCTCTGCAAACTCCACGGCACTACCAACGAACAAAAATATATATACAAACACGAGCACACGTTTGACAGTGAGCCTTGGTCACTATGCAGCCAAAAAGGCGGTCAAAAAATAGGACAAAGTCCTGCAAAACAGGGACAGTTGGCTAAAATGAGTAGATAAAAAGTGCCTGTCCTGAAGTCCAAACAAATGGAACAAATTCTCCACGCTTAATCAGGCCCAGAGAAACATTTCCTGAGCGTGGCAGCCGAAAACCAGCGTAAGCAAGCCGAGCGTCTACGATCAGTCGACGTAAGCAAGAAAGTGAAATCGAGCCGTGATGAAACAAAGCTGTGTTGGGTCAGCGTGGCACACTACCGTGCCAACTGTCCGCAAAGAAATCTCGGTAGGAAAGTACGATCATAAAACGAAAAAGTAAGTGCACCATGCGTAGATTACTCGTCAACCACAAAACGGTGTCATCAGGAATCAGGTTGAACAAAGCATTAAAAATTAATCTGGAAATATATGAAGGTAGGCAAAAGATGTATCTAAGGCGACGGTTGCCCAGGTAGGTGGCGGGAATTTCGCTGCCAAATGTGCTTTACTTGGATTCAGTCGGTAGCGCGTTTTTGAGAGAAATACAGCGAAAAGCCACATTTCGAAGGCTTTGGTGTACGTAAACCGTCGTGTTTTGTTCGGGAGCCGCGAGAGGGCGTTACTTACTCCTTTTATGCGCTAACCTGGCGGCGTAATCGGCACAGTCGAAAGTGGCGATGGACTTGGGGCTACCATGTCACCCGGAAGTCCAAGCCCAACAGAATGGGAGTTCGGCTGGTGTGGTTCGTAGATCGGCCCTAAGAGTGTTGCGGAAACCTAGGAGTACTGAACCTAGCGATTTTCGCCACTCTGGATTTCCGTGAGCTTCTAAGGTTGTCTTGAGTAGCCGATGAAAAAATTCTAACATTCGGTCTGCTGGCGAGCGGTAGGCGGTGGTATGAACGCGACGGCTGCTCTAAGGTTGCAGGAAATTGTCGAAGACTCCTTCGAAAAGCGAGCTGCGGTCTTTGGTAACCACGGCTTGACTATCAAATGCAGATACCCAGTGTTTGAAGAATGCTTATGTGACTGTTTTACTAGCTGCACTGTGCAAAGGTAAGAATAATGGCCACTCAGTGGTACGACCTATGCTGTTAGAAGATATATGCTACATTTTGACGGAGGCAACGACCCTACTAGGTCAACATGCACGTGTTGGAAAAGTGAGACGACAGATGAAAGTTTGGGTCGTAAGCTCCTCGAGTACCCATGCACTTTCGACCTTTGACGTTTGATGCAGGTACGGGCCTATGCGGTGACGGCACGGTTCATGTTGTACCAAATGTGACGGCCACTTACTGGCTTAGTAGAAGTGTTTATGTCCGGGTGGGATAAACCATGTGAGGTTTCAAAACTTGTCGCCTGAAAGCTGAGGGCGCTACTGGCCTTGGGTGGCGTTGGGAAATATCACACATTTTGCAACCTTAGGTGGAAGGGATGGGAGCCGACAGGAGCAGTGGCGATGAAGTGCCACGGGGTCGCTCCAAATCAGGATCGTCTGCTCCGGCGGAAGCGGTAGCTTTGAGATTAGTCAAGCCGGGGGTGCTGACATCCAGTTAGTGAATGTGAGATAGAGCGGGAGGATTTTTGACACCTGAGATAAGACGAATATCGCTCGAGTACTGAGTGATGTAATCCAAATTTCTAGACTATCTTGGAGGGTATCTGTCCGCCGTGGAATGCGACACCTGGATAACCTGTTTATGGTCGGTGTAGACCGTGAGTTCACGTTCATCTGAAATTTGTCCAAAGTGACGGATACTTAGGTAGATGGCGAGGGTTTCGCGGCCAAAGGAGCTTTACTTGGATTCATTCAGTAGCAGCTGTGGGGGAAAACGCAGCGGGTTGCCAAGCGTCGGCTGAGTATTGTTACAGCACCGAGCCCACAGCTTCGTTCGATGCTTCGGTGAGTGATGCAATTGGGGAGTTGGTTTCAAGTATGATAGCGAGGCTGTGTTGCTGATAGCCTGCTTCAGCGTAGCAAATGCGTCCCATGTGATGTTTATGGGAACTGGCGGCTTAACTTTGCTTTTTAGCAGACCTGTGAGCGGCCGCACTATTTTAGTTCACTGTGGAATAAGAAACCTATAAAAGTTTGCCAACCCGTCGAAACTCCGTGGTTGCTTGGAAGACGTAGTTCTGGGTAGTTCAGGACGGCCTGCACCCTATCCTGCAATAGTATGATCCGGGTGGAAGTAACCCTGTGGCCTATGAGTTCAATGATGTCGACGCCTATTACACACATTCGCGTTGGCCGTGACCCCGCATTGAGACGGGCCGTCACAAACGGCGTGTTCTGTCTTAGACTAGATGGCAATCAGGAGGTCGTCAAGATAAGCGGATGCCAAGTCCAAACCGCCGGATGCCATACTGGGGACACGCTGGAAAGTTAGCGCAGCGTTGCTAAGTCTCTAAGGCATTCGTAGAAATCCGAAAAGACCGAGAGGAGTCGTTACGGTTGTGTTGGGGATATCTGCCTCCACTACGGGTATTCTGTCATATGCCCACACTAAATGTATTCAAGTGAAAATTCCCTTACCCGCTTTACCAGTTGTGACGTCCAAGATGTGCGGAATAGGATATCGGTCGGACATGGTCACTCGGTTGGGTGAGCGATAATCCCCGCACGGTCTGCAGCCATCAGGTGCCTTTCTCAGGACCACGTGTAATGGTGATCCCCGAGGCGTAGCTGGAAGGCCGGATAACTCCCGGGTTGAACATATGTTGGAACGCCGAGCGGGCTGTACGGAGCTTGTCTGGGGCCAACGTGCGGGGTCGAGCGTAGACCGGGCCTCTGTGTAACGGTGTGATGATCCATTTCAGTGATGGTTGCAGGCAAGTTGTTGTGTGAGCACACGGGGTCAGGATGCCTGCTGAATAAGCTACCAGGTTTTGATTCGGACGTGTGAATTTGCGTGAGGATTGCTGGTGACTGGCCCTGGTTCGAGGAACCAGCAACGAAGTTCTATGTAACTCGATCTACGAGCCGTTGCTTACAGGAGTCGACCAGCAGACCATAACTTCCTAAAAAATCTAAGCCCAGAATTGCCTGGTGCACCTTGGTGACGGCGGAAACTCACGGGAAAGAGCGACGCGGGCCGGGGTTTATGGTGAGAAACTGGACACTGTATGTTGGGATTGGAGTGCCGTTGGCAGCTTGCGGTGTGAAGGCTATGAGGGAGATAGTGGGCCATCTTGAAATCGGTATTATACTGGCTTAAGCTCCAGTGTCGCTTAAGAAACGCAAACAAGTGGCCCTATCCTCCAAGTAAATGAGGCGACAAGGGATGGGGTCGCCGTAGGGGGTCATTGCCGCCACCATCCGGCCCAGTAGTTTCCCTAACGAGTGCGGTAAGTACAGGACCCTCCACATTTACGCTCCTGGGATGTGAAACGGCGATGGTAATACTACCCGCTGGATTAAGAGTTTGCTTTCGAGGCAGTCGGTGTGGCACGGCAAAGTTTTGGCTTCGTGAGCGCAAGCTACTGATGGGGGTCCTCTGCTGTCCGACCACCTGCAATAAACGGCGGACCTCCCGACATAACGTTTGATTGTCAGAGCCTCTACTTGGCGCACCGTGCTGGTTGGTTTTCGGTGCAGAGTTACCAAACAGGATCCACAGGGGTAACAGTGGCGTTCGCTAGAGCCTGGAACTGCGGGCAAAATTACGTGCCTGCTCAAGGACTTCGCCGCCATGGCGCACTCGTCCAAGGTCCGGTCTTGTATTGGAAAGGCCACTGTGCTCTGAGCATACGGTGGAAGCCACTGCATCCATAGTTGACGCAAGACTGCCTCATCCATTGGAGCCGTAAGTACTGTAACAGCTATTCCAAAAGCGAGTGACGCGTAGACTGATTATCGGATTCTAAGGCCAGAACAAGATTTACTCGCTGATTCAACGGTATTGAGTTACCAAATTATGCTTGTGCAAGTCGTGTAAAAACCCCAACGGCTGCAGCGTTAAAAGACGAGAACCAGAGTTCGGCAAACGTCACTGTCAGATACGACAGCCACAGGAGTCAGAGTTCAATTCAAAAGGAAGCCACGGCAATCGAGCAAAATATAAACAGGGGCTCAAAAGCAGCGGTTGATGTGTTCAGTACTTGTTCCAGGATAAATAAAACAACAGCCTCAAAACGGCACGAGTGACAACGGCTGGGGAGGACTTCCACACACTTACAGTGCACCCAACTATGACCGCACTTCCGTAACAACTGTGAGGGTATCATATCTCACAGCTGGACTTCGGAGGGAATGGGCTGGATACGCCTCTCTTCCAGAGCTACTATCCGCCTAACCAGAGCTCCTCGGAGAGTGTCGTACGGGTTGTGATCCGGGGGGTTCATAAAAATATTCAGGGTTTATGAGATGATACTAGCTGGGATGGCTGAGCGCTGTTTTTATATTGGGACTGCTTACTAGATGTGCGACCCTCCTGGAAACGAGATTCGAGGATGGTGATGAAAACCTACGCATCTTCCGGTACGATATCCGGTATTTTCGTGTGCGCTGCATGGCACTCCGATTCATACACAAGCTTAGACTCTCTGTTCATTGCGAAATGGGTGCGCCACGGGAATGAACGAGCCTGGGATTCCAGATATTTGTTGGCAACGCCAGATTAACAGAACCCCGGAACCAAGTGGAATGGAAACTGACCAAGGCAACAACGACGATCAACAAACGGATGAAATATTTGCGCCTTCCAAACAAATTTACTTGGTAGAAAATTTACAATGGGGATATATATAAGCGATAAAATCCTAACTAGTTTTGGGCTGAAAACATGGCCGGCTAGAGAGGAGAGTACCTACCGTAGACGTGACCTGGCCAGGTCACTTCCGTGGACTCGCTCAAAAACCATAAATGGAACGGGCTCGCAAATTACTGAAAGGCATGTCTACTCAGTTTCTGCGATATCCTTCGTCGAAGGAGTTATAGAAGAAGTTTGAGCGCGACTAACGGATTTGTCTTCTATTAGGTCGCAAAGCGAAACACCAAAACGACCTCCTTTATAGGATGAACAGAAAAAAGCAAGTCGGTTGACAAATGCGAGTGGATATTCTACACATCGTGGTACCGAAACAGCACCGATCGGAGAAACACTGAGCGAAAGGCAACGCACCGGCTGAGCAGGGAGCGAACAAAGAGCACGTACAATCAACGAAGAACCGAAAGCAGAAGTGATTCAAGGAAGAGACCGGCAGAAACCTCGGAAAAGTTGGTCCATTTCACGGTACGAAACCGAAAAACATCAAGCTCCAGAAGAGATCGTACAGAAAATAGATCCAAAATGGTGCCCAGAAGGCGGTTATTTGCCCAGAACGATCAAGGTCACTGCGAAGTCAAGGAGAAGGACAGTGGGGAGCCCACCGCGTGTATTCTCACAGGGCCTGAGCCCAGGGACCGCATGCTGGCGTGCGCCGAGGGAGTGTCTCTTAAGTAGGGCTTTCATTTGTCACCTGCGCGAATCGTACAGTTAAACAACTGGTAGACACGGTGTGATCGGCTATTCTCTATATGAGCCTTGCCTTTGTTCTTCGATCTGCTATAGAGTTCCTATTCTTTCCTCTCTTCCTCTCCTTCTCATTTTTCCTCATCCTACTTCAGTCCGCCTGAATGCCCCACACAAATATTGCTTTGTATCCCTAGACACTTCACTACTTCTCGAAAGCTGACTGTGACGACCAAAAAGCTCAAGTCCTGGTCCAGGGGAAGCCCGACCAACTAATAAATACTCGATTCATTGACCAATGAGCTTCACTCATTCTGGATAGCACCATAGGGCCTCGAAGCAACGCGTGGCCCAGATCAATGCAGAACCCAAATCAAGAACGCGATTGCTCTGCAAACTCCACGGCACTACCAACGAACAAAAATATATATACAAACACGAGCACACGTTTGACAGTGAGCCTTGGTCACTATGCAGCCAAAAAGGCGGTCAAAAAATAGGACAAAGTCCTGCAAAACAGGGACAGTTGGCTAAAATGAGTAGATAAAAAGTGCCTGTCCTGAAGTCCAAACAAATGGAACAAATTCTCCACGCTTAATCAGGCCCAGAGAAACATTTCCTGAGCGTGGCAGCCGAAAACCAGCGTAAGCAAGCCGAGCGTCTACGATCAGTCGACGTAAGCAAGAAAGTGAAATCGAGCCGTGATGAAACAAAGCTGTGTTGGGTCAGCGTGGCACACTACCGTGCCAACTGTCCGCAAAGAAATCTCGGTAGGAAAGTACGATCATAAAACGAAAAAGTAAGTGCACCATGCGTAGATTACTCGTCAACCACAAAACGGTGTCATCAGGAATCAGGTTGAACAAAGCATTAAAAATTAATCTGGAAATATATGAAGGTAGGCAAAAGATGTATCTAAGGCGACGGTTGCCCAGGTAGGTGGCGGGAATTTCGCTGCCAAATGTGCTTTACTTGGATTCAGTCGGTAGCGCGTTTTTGAGAGAAATACAGCGAAAAGCCACATTTCGAAGGCTTTGGTGTACGTAAACCGTCGTGTTTTGTTCGGGAGCCGCGAGAGGGCGTTACTTACTCCTTTTATGCGCTAACCTGGCGGCGTAATCGGCACAGTCGAAAGTGGCGATGGACTTGGGGCTACCATGTCACCCGGAAGTCCAAGCCCAACAGAATGGGAGTTCGGCTGGTGTGGTTCGTAGATCGGCCCTAAGAGTGTTGCGGAAACCTAGGAGTACTGAACCTAGCGATTTTCGCCACTCTGGATTTCCGTGAGCTTCTAAGGTTGTCTTGAGTAGCCGATGAAAAAATTCTAACATTCGGTCTGCTGGCGAGCGGTAGGCGGTGGTATGAACGCGACGGCTGCTCTAAGGTTGCAGGAAATTGTCGAAGACTCCTTCGAAAAGCGAGCTGCGGTCTTTGGTAACCACGGCTTGACTATCAAATGCAGATACCCAGTGTTTGAAGAATGCTTATGTGACTGTTTTACTAGCTGCACTGTGCAAAGGTAAGAATAATGGCCACTCAGTGGTACGACCTATGCTGTTAGAAGATATATGCTACGTTTTGACGGAGGCAACGACCCTACTAGGTCAACATGCACGTGTTGGAAAAGTGAGACGACAGATGAAAGTTTGGGTCGTAAGCTCCTCGAGTACCCATGCACTTTCGACCTTTGACGTTTGATGCAGGTACGGGCCTATGCGGTGACGGCACGGTTCATGTTGTACCAAATGTGACGGCCACTTACTGGCTTAGTAGAAGTGTTTATGTCCGGGTGGGATAAACCATGTGAGGTTTCAAAACTTGTCGCCTGAAAGCTGAGGGCGCTACTGGCCTTGGGTGGCGTTGGGAAATATCACACATTTTGCAACCTTAGGTGGAAGGGATGGGAGCCGACAGGAGCAGTGGCGATGAAGTGCCACGGGGTCGCTCCAAATCAGGATCGTCTGCTCCGGCGGAAGCGGTAGCTTTGAGATTAGTCAAGCCGGGGGTGCTGACATCCAGTTAGTGAATGTGAGATAGAGCGGGAGGATTTTTGACACCTGAGATAAGACGAATATCGCTCGAGTACTGAGTGATGTAATCCAAATTTCTAGACTATCTTGGAGGGTATCTGTCCGCCGTGGAATGCGACACCTGGATAACCTGTTTATGGTCGGTGTAGACCGTGAGTTCACGTTCATCTGAAATTTGTCCAAAGTGACGGATACTTAGGTAGATGGCGAGGGTTTCGCGGCCAAAGGAGCTTTACTTGGATTCATTCAGTAGCAGCTGTGGGGGAAAACGCAGCGGGTTGCCAAGCGTCGGCTGAGTATTGTTACAGCACCGAGCCCACAGCTTCGTTCGATGCTTCGGTGAGTGATGCAATTGGGGAGTTGGTTTCAAGTATGATAGCGAGGCTGTGTTGCTGATAGCCTGCTTCAGCGTAGCAAATGCGTCCCATGTGATGTTTATGGGAACTGGCGGCTTAACTTTGCTTTTTAGCAGACCTGTGAGCGGCCGCACTATTTTAGTTCACTGTGGAATAAGAAACCTATAAAAGTTTGCCAACCCGTCGAAACTCCGTGGTTGCTTGGAAGACGTAGTTCTGGGTAGTTCAGGACGGCCTGCACCCTATCCTGCAATAGTATGATCCGGGTGGAAGTAACCCTGTGGCCTATGAGTTCAATGATGTCGACGCCTATTACACACATTCGCGTTGGCCGTGACCCCGCATTGAGACGGGCCGTCACAAACGGCGTGTTCTGTCTTAGACTAGATGGCAATCAGGAGGTCGTCAAGATAAGCGGATGCCAAGTCCAAACCGCCGGATGCCATACTGGGGACACGCTGGAAAGTTAGCGCAGCGTTGCTAAGTCTCTAAGGCATTCGTAGAAATCCGAAAAGACCGAGAGGAGTCGTTACGGTTGTGTTGGGGATATCTGCCTCCACTACGGGTATTCTGTCATATGCCCACACTAAATGTATTCAAGTGAAAATTCCCTTACCCGCTTTACCAGTTGTGACGTCCAAGATGTGCGGAATAGGATATCGGTCGGACATGGTCACTCGGTTGGGTGAGCGATAATCCCCGCACGGTCTGCAGCCATCAGGTGCCTTTCTCAGGACCACGTGTAATGGTGATCCCCGAGGCGTAGCTGGAAGGCCGGATAACTCCCGGGTTGAACATATGTTGGAACGCCGAGCGGGCTGTACGGAGCTTGTCTGGGGCCAACGTGCGGGGTCGAGCGTAGACCGGGCCTCTGTGTAACGGTGTGATGATCCATTTCAGTGATGGTTGCAGGCAAGTTGTTGTGTGAGCACACGGGGTCAGGATGCCTGCTGAATAAGCTACCAGGTTTTGATTCGGACGTGTGAATTTGCGTGAGGATTGCTGGTGACTGGCCCTGGTTCGAGGAACCAGCAACGAAGTTCTATGTAACTCGATCTACGAGCCGTTGCTTACAGGAGTCGACCAGCAGACCATAACTTCCTAAAAAATCTAAGCCCAGAATTGCCTGGTGCACCTTGGTGACGGCGGAAACTCACGGGAAAGAGCGACGCGGGCCGGGGTTTATGGTGAGAAACTGGACACTGTATGTTGGGATTGGAGTGCCGTTGGCAGCTTGCGGTGTGAAGGCTATGAGGGAGATAGTGGGCCATCTTGAAATCGGTATTATACTGGCTTAAGCTCCAGTGTCGCTTAAGAAACGCAAACAAGTGGCCCTATCCTCCAAGTAAATGAGGCGACAAGGGATGGGGTCGCCGTAGGGGGTCATTGCCGCCACCATCCGGCCCAGTAGTTTCCCTAACGAGTGCGGTAAGTACAGGACCCTCCACATTTACGCTCCTGGGATGTGAAACGGCGATGGTAATACTACCCGCTGGATTAAGAGTTTGCTTTCGAGGCAGTCGGTGTGGCACGGCAAAGTTTTGGCTTCGTGAGCGCAAGCTACTGATGGGGGTCCTCTGCTGTCCGACCACCTGCAATAAACGGCGGACCTCCCGACATAACGTTTGATTGTCAGAGCCTCTACTTGGCGCACCGTGCTGGTTGGTTTTCGGTGCAGAGTTACCAAACAGGATCCACAGGGGTAACAGTGGCGTTCGCTAGAGCCTGGAACTGCGGGCAAAATTACGTGCCTGCTCAAGGACTTCGCCGCCATGGCGCACTCGTCCAAGGTCCGGTCTTGTATTGGAAAGGCCACTGTGCTCTGAGCATACGGTGGAAGCCACTGCATCCATAGTTGACGCAAGACTGCCTCATCCATTGGAGCCGTAAGTACTGTAACAGCTATTCCAAAAGCGAGTGACGCGTAGACTGATTATTGGATTCTAAGGCCAGAACAAGATTTACTCGCTGATTCAACGGTATTGAGTTACCAAATTATGCTTGTGCAAGTCGTGTAAAAACCCCAACGGCTGCAGCGTTAAAAGACGAGAACCAGAGTTCGGCAAACGTCACTGTCAGATACGACAGCCACAGGAGTCAGAGTTCAATTCAAAAGGAAGCCACGGCAATCGAGCAAAATATAAACAGGGGCTCAAAAGCAGCGGTTGATGTGTTCAGTACTTGTTCCAGGATAAATAAAACAACAGCCTCAAAACGGCACGAGTGACAACGGCTGGGGAGGACTTCCACACACTTACAGTGCACCCAACTATGACCGCACTTCCGTAACAACTGTGAGGGTATCATATCTCACAGCTGGACTTCGGAGGGAATGGGCTGGATACGCCTCTCTTCCAGAGCTACTATCCGCCTAACCAGAGCTCCTCGGAGAGTGTCGTACGGGTTGTGATCCGGGGGGTTCATAAAAATATTCAGGGTTTATGAGATGATACTAGCTGGGATGGCTGAGCGCTGTTTTTATATTGGGACTGCTTACTAGATGTGCGACCCTCCTGGAAACGAGATTCGAGGATGGTGATGAAAACCTACGCATCTTCCGGTACGATATCCGGTATTTTCGTGTGCGCTGCATGGCACTCCGATTCATACACAAGCTTAGACTCTCTGTTCATTGCGAAATGGGTGCGCCACGGGAATGAACGAGCCTGGGATTCCAGATATTTGTTGGCAACGCCAGATTAACAGAACCCCGGAACCAAGTGGAATGGAAACTGACCAAGGCAACAACGACGATCAACAAACGGATGAAATATTTGCGCCTTCCAAACAAATTTACTTGGTAGAAAATTTACAATGGGGATATATATAAGCGATAAAATCCTAACTAGTTTTGGGCTGAAAACATGGCCGGCTAGAGAGGAGAGTACCTACCGTAGACGTGACCTGGCCAGGTCACTTCCGTGGACTCGCTCAAAAACCATAAATGGAACGGGCTCGCAAATTACTGAAAGGCATGTCTACTCAGTTTCTGCGATATCCTTCGTCGAAGGAGTTATAGAAGAAGTTTGAGCGCGACTAACGGATTTGTCTTCTATTAGGTCGCAAAGCGAAACACCAAAACGACCTCCTTTATAGGATGAACAGAAAAAAGCAAGTCGGTTGACAAATGCGAGTGGATATTCTACACATCGTGGTACCGAAACAGCACCGATCGGAGAAACACTGAGCGAAAGGCAACGCACCGGCTGAGCAGGGAGCGAACAAAGAGCACGTACAATCAACGAAGAACCGAAAGCAGAAGTGATTCAAGGAAGAGACCGGCAGAAACCTCGGAAAAGTTGGTCCATTTCACGGTACGAAACCGAAAAACATCAAGCTCCAGAAGAGATCGTACAGAAAATAGATCCAAAATGGTGCCCAGAAGGCGGTTATTTGCCCAGAACGATCAAGGTCACTGCGAAGTCAAGGAGAAGGACAGTGGGGAGCCCACCGCGTGTATTCTCACAGGGCCTGAGCCCAGGGACCGCATGCTGGCGTGCGCCGAGGGAGTGTCTCTTAAGTAGGGCTTTCATTTGTCACCTGCGCGAATCGTACAGTTAAACAACTGGTAGACACGGTGTGATCGGCTATTCTCTATATGAGCCTTGCCTTTGTTCTTCGATCTGCTATAGAGTTCCTATTCTTTCCTCTCTTCCTCTCCTTCTCATTTTTCCTCATCCTACTTCAGTCCGCCTGAATGCCCCACACAAATATTGCTTTGTATCCCTAGACACTTCACTACTTCTCGAAAGCTGACTGTGACGACCAAAAAGCTCAAGTCCTGGTCCAGGGGAAGCCCGACCAACTAATAAATACTCGATTCATTGACCAATGAGCTTCACTCATTCTGGATAGCACCATAGGGCCTCGAAGCAACGCGTGGCCCAGATCAATGCAGAACCCAAATCAAGAACGCGATTGCTCTGCAAACTCCACGGCACTACCAACGAACAAAAATATATATACAAACACGAGCACACGTTTGACAGTGAGCCTTGGTCACTATGCAGCCAAAAAGGCGGTCAAAAAATAGGACAAAGTCCTGCAAAACAGGGACAGTTGGCTAAAATGAGTAGATAAAAAGTGCCTGTCCTGAAGTCCAAACAAATGGAACAAATTCTCCACGCTTAATCAGGCCCAGAGAAACATTTCCTGAGCGTGGCAGCCGAAAACCAGCGTAAGCAAGCCGAGCGTCTACGATCAGTCGACGTAAGCAAGAAAGTGAAATCGAGCCGTGATGAAACAAAGCTGTGTTGGGTCAGCGTGGCACACTACCGTGCCAACTGTCCGCAAAGAAATCTCGGTAGGAAAGTACGATCATAAAACGAAAAAGTAAGTGCACCATGCGTAGATTACTCGTCAACCACAAAACGGTGTCATCAGGAATCAGGTTGAACAAAGCATTAAAAATTAATCTGGAAATATATGAAGGTAAGCAGAAGTGGAATGTTCCAATCAGCATGAATTGTACTCTTGTTTCTGGAGGTCTTGTCTCTTGCACGAAGTGTGGGCCTGTCCATTGTCGGGGCCCATGCCGTTAAAATGTTTCTCCCTGCTACTCATTCGGAAGGCCATTCTGATAGGTGTCTTACTCCCAGCTGTTGAACGACAGGGGATCTAGGAAATTTGAGGCAAAGTGAGATCCGAGGGTTTGCAGGGGAGGGAAACTGGACCATTATGAGAACACAGGTTGGCGAGCAAGCCCATTTCCATCGATTCACTCTCACACCTTTACATCATAACATACTACGATAAGTTAGTGAACTGGACCAATTGGACAATAACTCCTACTTTTGCATGTATTGATTGTTTGTTGGTTCTGTTGACCCTCTCTAGGACAGACATCCTACTGCTTGTCTGTAGCCCTCCCGCATGCAATTCAACCGATAGCCCAGGTCTCACAGACTTATTAGGCTCGCTGAAAAGCTACACAGACTTCGCCCACCTGTTAGTCCCTGGTGACTTCAACTCACCCAGTACCGACTGGCAAAGAGCTGATTCCCCTGATATCACCTTTGGTAAGCCCCTCCTAAATCTCTGTACTCAAGAACTCATGGGTGCAGAACGTAAAAGATCCCACCAGACATCGGACAGGACATGCCCCGTCCCTACCAGACCAGGTCATCACCAACGAATGGTTCCGAATAGACGTGGTGCAATTCTTGCCGCCTCTCGGCAAAAGTGCCCACATTCCCACTGGGTTCGACTATACTGTGAAATTGCCCCTCTTCTCTCCGAAATCAAAATTTTGAGACCCTTCAAAAAGACGAATTTTCACTAAGTCTGTGTATTTATTCTCTCCCAGCTAAATTCAGCTGACCTAGGCAACTCTGTTGATGAAATGGCAGAGAATCAGGAATGTTGATCCCCTTAGCCGATAGGCTTTTTGTCTCCAGAATCCGTCTTCCACGGACCGGTAAGCGGCCTCTCCCTCGTCCCATTACGCGCATTCCAGACGAACGCGCAAGCCTTTTTGCTAGACATAAAGCCACAGGTCTTGCCTGCGATGCAGAAGATTTCAGGATTATCCGCGGCGTGTGCGAAGACAGGATTAGGTCCTACCAGAAAGCAGTTTAACGGTCTGTACCTGCTCTAGCACGGACCAATAAGGCACTTTTCTTTCAGTACATGCGCCACCTAAGGGGCACAGCTCCGACGCAGATTGCTCCCAAAGATAATGCCGGATCCCCAATCACTTCTCCCAGCCAAGTAGCCCAAGCCTTCAGATGCAACTTTCTACAGTTTTTAGCTCCTTACTTATATCAGCCCACCCTGCCACTCACCCGATTTCTCCGGTCACTACCCCTAACATCTTCACTATTCCCCATTGGTGCAGTCGCACAAGGTTTTCGACGGCTCAAACAATACTGCTCCATGGGCCCTGACCTAATCTCCCCTGCATTTTAAAGGTAACAGCAAACACATTGGCTGCCCCTTATGCATCTATTTTTCAGCGATGTATTGACTAAAGAGCTTTCCCCAGCAGCTGGGAGAAAGGGGTCAGGGCATCCATCTATAAGAAGGGTAGTAGACATCTTTCTTCTAGCTGCAGACCCATAAGTCTAACTAGCATCACCAGCAAAATTTTCGAGCGAATTCTTAAGAGCGAGGTTCTTTCCCATCTGCATAGAAGTAAGATCCTCTCCCCGTCGCAACATGGGTTTCTTCCCGGCAGATCACGCACCACCAATATGTTTACTGTCATGGATAGTCCGACGAAAGCCTACGATGATGGCCAGCTCTCACACGCTGTATTCAGCAATTTTGCTAAGGCCTTTGACAAGGCCCTCCATGCCCCTCCTGTTTGCAAGCTGCAAACATACGGGATAACAGGCTCCATGTTGGGCATTTTACGCAGCTTCCTTACCGACCGCACCTTTGTGGTTAAGGCGGGGAATGTTTTGTCTTAGCCCTCTCCAGTAACGACTGGGGTCCCAAAAGGGTCGGTCTTAGGTCCTCTCCTCTTCTTGATCTACATAGACGATCTTCCGACAGTCCTTCCCGCGAACATTGCCTTGTGCGCAGAAGACGTAACCCTCTGGAGTTCAAGTGTTGAAAACCTGCAAGTTTTATTCGATGATGCAAAACTCTGGTCCGAGGATTGGAACCTCCCTGTTATTGATGACAAAAGCGCGAGCATGTCTTTCGGCAGGAAGACTGGTCACAAGTTTTCCACTAACGGAGCAACCGCACTGCCTAGGGATGACCGACACAAGGTGCATGGTTTCCGGTTAGATTATAACTTGCCCCTCTCTCATCATCACCAGCTTGCGAGCAGGTCTGGCTTCCACGTCATACGTATGATTCGAACGTCCTGCCCGCACTTCTCTAGGGATGATTTTCCCATAATCTTCGGCACGTATATCGGACGTCTGCTGGAGTACGGTAGTCAGATAGTGCAATCTGGTCTTTTCCGAGATGGTGGGATACTATAAAGAGTTCAGAGAGCCTCCACCAAAGCAGTATGGAGACTGCCCCACCTACCTTATCCCGTGCAACACACGTTTGAGCAATGCGTAGCCAAATTCACAACGGATTCCGAAATCGAAACGTCGTTATCAGTACTATTCTACGATACTAGATTATTGAACGAACATTGGCACCAAACAGATACAAACCTCAATTATGAGATCACAAGTACTCAACAAACGAGAAACCGAGTTGCGGCGTGCGAGCAAGGAGCACGTGCGTCACGCAGGTCCAGAACAAGGACATGACGAAGTAGCGCTCTGGGCGCGAACAAACAACAATTGGTCCATAAAAACAAACGGTGCGTAAAGATACGTCAATAGTGCAGGCAAGTGAGTGATGTTAAGAAAAACATGGAACAGCGAAGGTTTTAGGGTAATTTTCCACGACCGGTCGTTACACCGCTCACCAAAATCCTCCCGAATCCTTAGCAGGGTCAAAGGTTTGGTATAAAGGTACTGATTCTTCCTACCTACCCAGGCCCTTCTGTCAGTGCGCGTGCTTTACGCTTATGTTCAACATTCTGCTAATGGTCGAACCTAATCCGGTGGCCACACCGACGCGAGGCTACTCTGCATCTTCCACGAGAACAATTGACCAATGGCGGGCTTGAGGAGGAAACATAGATGCTGTCCTTGGGAGGACCGTCATGCACTGGCTGTACGTGCTTGCGTGGGTGGGTGTGTGTAGGATGTAATCGCCGCCATTTCCACATACGTAAAAGACATTCAGCAACGTCAACAAAAACAAACGGAGAACACTGTCACTTGTTTGATAGGGGATAAGTGGGCATAGCGTGCATCGGGTATCTGCGTGTATGTCTGGATGTACAATGGAATCGCATGTACCACCACATATCAAAAAAACTTTCTGTAACCTCAACAAAAGACTGTGAGCACTGTAGCGTGTTTGACGGAGACCATGTGGTACAAGCGAGTATAATGTAGGCGTGTGTGCTTCCGGGTGTATGATGGTTCGATACGCCAGTGTGTCGTGAATGCTCCAATATATGGGGGTTCCTTTACCCACCTCGAAGACGAATGCGAAATAGTCTACTGGGCCCCAGCATTACCAGCTTCTCCGCCTTCACTCTCGAGTAGGCTAATACCGCGTACGTCACGAATTAGCGCTCCGTTAGCTGTCTTCACCTTCACCGTTCTTATCATTCCGTCAGTGCTTTTGATGGTTTCCTTAACTACTCCCAAAGACCAAGTGCTGAAATGTGTGTGTTCGTCTGCGATCATCACCACGTCCCAAACCTTGAACGGTCTTGTTTTGACCAGCCACTTCTGTCGAGCCTGCAGAGCCGGTAGGTACTCCCGCAGTCAGCGACTCCAGAAAACCTTGGCAAGATAGTTTGCCCGCTCCATCCGTGAAGGTATCTCCCACGAGGGTTCACCGGCCCTTGGAAACCCTCGTTCGACCTTAACGTCAATAAGTCGTTCGGGGTGAGCGACAGATGGGTGGGGTCGCCGTCCATTACTGGAACCAGGCGGCGGTTGTTCAGAATTCTCCCTACCTCAGTCATGACGGTGTTCAGCGCCTCGTCGTCGGGCGGCCGTTGCTCCATGATCGGCGGCAATATCTGCCTGGAGGACCGGATCCTGCGTTCCCACTAGCCGTCGCGGTGAATGGTCTGCGGGGGTTGAAATGCCATCATATGCCGTAGGCCACGGTTTGATCCTGCATTTCGTCCTTGTTTATGTTCTTGTGCCAACGCTGCGATTCCCGGTGGGCGCCCACAAAGTTCGACCCATTGTCAGAGTACATATAGGCCTGTTTGCCTCTTCGGTTGATAAATCTCTGCAAGACCCGTAAGAAAGAATCGGTCGTCATTGAATGTGCGACTTCTAGGTGTACCGCGCGTGACTTCACTCACGTCATGACACACTCATATCTTTTTTCCAATCTCTTCCCGCACTTGATCTACAAGGGCCCAAAATAGGCCAACCCGGTGTCGCTGAACGGCCACCAGCCCGCAGTCACTCTGCATTCTGGTAGCGGGGCCATGTGCTGTTTGCCCGCCGTGGCAAACTGCATTGCAGTCAACGTCGGATTACGCGTTTCATAGCCGCTCTTCCTCTCAACAACCAAAGACGCTTTCGGGTGCCGCTCGTAGCGTGACTTCCCCCGGCATGTCCCTCCACGGCGTGGACGAGTTAGGTCATTAGCTCTACCACGGGTTGTCCAGCCGACAGCAGTATAGGGTACTTTGTGTCGAAGCTTAGGTAGGAGTTGGTCAGCCTATCATCCACTCGCAGCAGTCCATCGATGAGCTTGGGGTTTAAATGCCTAAATTCGCCTCTTGGAGACAATATTTCTTTGTTGATTGCTCCCACTTCTTCCACCCTCTCGAGTTCTCGGGCGAAAGCCCCGCGTTGTGTCATTCTGAAAATATCGTATTCTGTAGCTTGTAGCTCATCGGGACTTATCGGGCCGACTCGTATCCGGCCTAAAGGGCGTAGCCCATTCATACCTAGTAAATGTTTCTTGAACCTGGCTAACCAGACTAACGCACGAGGTGCCTTCATCCAGGAAGAAAACCTGACCAATGGCGATAGAATGGATGTCGCTCCGACGACGTTGGCCGCTATCCCTATGCCTTTGATCTCCAGTCCTACTTCCGTAGGGGGTTTCAATTCGAACACGGACCAGTCCTGTTTGGGCATTTGCAGGAAGTTTGGCCCTCTCGTCCACGTGTCTAGTTGCCTGAAGTTGGTCGCACCTCGGGAGCACAGATCTGCCGGATTATCGCCAGACCTAACATGCTTCCACTAGCTCATGGCTGATTCACCGTGGATAATCATGAGTCGGTTAGCAACGAAAGTACTAAACCAGCTCCGGACGTTGTTAATGTAGTAAAGTACTATCGTTGAGTCTGTCCGGAATCTAGCCGACCAAATGTAGAAGTCGAAACATCTCTTCACCGCTTGTACCGCCCTGACTGCTAACACGGCTGAGCTGAGTTCAAGGCGTGGGATCGAGATCAACTACAGTGGAACAACGCGGGCTTTAGTAAACAGGATCCTTGTAGTATATTTTCCGTCTCTTGTGCACCATCGTCCGTGCACCACAACTCCATAACCGACTTCGTATGCATCGGAAAAGGCATGTAATTCTCCTGTCCGTGTTGCATGACCGGGGGTGAAACATCGTGGAATCCTTATATCTCCTAATTTCTTCAAGGTGTCTAGAAATTCTTCCCAGTCCAGCCGGTGTTCTCGGTCTAGTAACTGATCCCAATTGGCTTTCTTACGGCACAGCCGCTGCAGCAAGATCTTTCCGTGTAGCAGCCGGGGTGAGACGAAACCGAGCGGGTCGAACAGACTAGAGACAGCGGATAGTATAACTCGACGGGTTACGGGCAGCTCAGGAACGTTTTTAGCTCGAAAACAAAGTCGTCCGTTTCCGCAGCCCACTGTATCCCTAAAGTGCCTTCGATAGGGAGTGAAGAGCAGTCCAAATCTCTAACCCTTCCGGACCTCTCGTGGTACGAAATGACCTCGAGCACTTCTGAGGCTTCCGACATCCCTTTTGTTAGATGGGAGCCGCCCTCTTCTGGCAATCCTGTCAGGACTCTGAACTGCGCTAGGGCTGATTCTTTATCATGGAGTGACCCAAGATAGTCGTCGACGTAGAAATTTCTGCTGACGCTATCTACCACAGACCGATGGACCAAATCTCCATGTTTGTTCGCAGATTCTCGAAGGGCGTAGTTCGCGCAGAACGGAGATGATATGGCTCCGAAGGGGTGGATGGTTATCCTATAATTTATCACTGCCTTGTCCCGGTCGTTCTCTTCCCACCACAGGAAACGCAACGCATCTCGTTCTTCTACCGGTTTTCTCACCTGGTGAAACATTCCCCTGATATCGACGGATAAAGCCACTCTACCCACTCTGAAATGGCACAAAACTTCGATTAGTGGTGTAGTCCAGTCAGGCCCTTGTAGTAGGCGATCGTTTAACGACTTGCCCTGGACCTTGGCTGCACAGTCGAAAACCACCCTCAGTTTTTCGGGTTTCCTGGGGTTGATAACCGGGCGGTGAGGTAGATACCAGATACCCCTTTCGGCCGTCAGTGTTTGCAGGCATCTTTTCAACGTAGCCCAGAGCTTCGTTTCGCTTCATTAATTCTGCGTATCGTTCTCACAGATCTTGGTCTTGAAAGAAGCGTTCTTTTAGTCGTAGTAGTCGTTGGAGAACATAATTTCTGTTGTCAGTCCACGGGTCAGCAGATGTGCACCATTGGAGGGGAACCTCGAGCTGTTTTTTGAGGCCTCTAGTGCCTTGCCGCACCGTTTGTAAAGCGAAATTATCCCCTTGAGACAACGATGGTCTTTCGTCTCCGGTGTCATGAGACTCCGTTTCATACAGCCGCCGCAGTTGATACTCTATGCGGTCCGTTTCGGCAGATAAATAATTCCCGGGACCACGTCCTCCCACTGGGCCACATAAAATCCATCCCAGAGCCGTGCGTACGGCATACGGTGCCTGGCTGTCGCTCACTCTCTGGTCAAGTACCCAATGTACCTCTGGCAAGTCGCAGCCGGTGGAGAGATCCACTTTGTCGTCTTCCCAGTCTACAACGGTGATATCCTGCAGGTGGGGCCACCTAGTCAAGATTGCGTTGACTGACCTTGGTGCTCGCGTGGGGAGATCAGCTTGTGTGAATGCTTCCGTTGGTTCGATCTGCTCTTTAGTGCCTGAGGAGATGAGTTGCATCCTCAACCGGCCGGCAGTCATTACTTGTGTTCCTCCCACCGTGCTCACTGCGAACGACGTAGCACTTTTATTGAGCCGGTGTTTGTCGGCAAACCGCTGTTTCACTGAGGTAGTGTCTGACGCACTGTCGACGAAAGCTGAGACAACGCCCGAGAGAGCGTTGCGCTCTCCTGGTACCTCCAGGGCTGTGACATCGATTCGGCTCGATGGTTAGACTTTGAGGCTCGCAGACAGACAGATTTTAAAGCGCACACGTGCAAGAAGTGGTCTGTACCATTCGTTTTTCCCGGGAATGCGTCGCGGTACGCTCAGAAGTCCTTTACTGATCAGGCCCAATTCCATCGCACAGAATTGATCACCCCAGTTGGGGTCACCATTCCCACTAATAATAATAATAATAATAATAATAATAATAATAATAATAATAATAATAATAATAATAGTATATTTCGGATGCGCCCGAAGCATGCTAGAATGCATGATCAGATGACTATAGTGATGCTGGAATGACAGTTCACAAAAGGGTACAACACGTGCATGCAGGGTATCAAAGAGAGTGTTACAGTGAACTGAAACTGTAGTATGCCCGGCAAATTCGAAGGTCAGGGTCGAATGATGTCGGGTGAAGGTCTGGAGTACATGCATAGGTGGTAAAGGAAATAATTACCACTGGTGGAAATTCGAACATATTCAAAGGATATGTTTTTGGTGCGCTACAGAATATGAGAGGCATATGGATAGAAATCTCGTCGAAGCGTTCGGTGAATTATTCACTTTACGACAGGTATGACAAGAAGTACCAACATGGAAACATATCAGTCTGCAAAGATGGTAGTATATAAAGTGATGGCTGTATACCGGAGGAATCATATAAGTGGCAAACAATTGCGTATTTCTTGGGAGGGAGACTACCAAGGTGCTGGTGAAGGGAACGGCCGGAGAAAAACAGGTGAGTGTGCAGCAAATTGTTAACTTTATATAGGGTTGGTATGAAATGTCAAAGCGAAAGTGGAAGACTAATCAATATTGACCGTGTGGTTACATCCATTATACAGGTGTTCACTTCTGCGGGAGGGAAGATAGAGTAATTCACAGGTAAGTGTACGTCAGTAGATGAACGCTGTGTGGAGTGTACCATGCAAAAATGACAGATCAATAAAACTGCCAGGTATATCGCGGAAAGCGGCGGTGGATCAACGAAAACAGAAATAAAATGTATCAGCCAATGCAGATAGCGGTGTGATTTAGAGGCTGGATACAGGGTCAGTTTTGGTAATATAACATGAATGCAACATCTGGAAGATCAAAGGTTGCAATAACGGTGATGGTATAGTAAGTAGACGGTGAGTGTCACATTTCTCGTGATCAGTTTGACAGATGTAACGAATGATGGGAACGGAGCGGCGATGCAGCATGGGAAGTGTATCGGAGACGTTCAATCGTGGAGGGAACGCAGTGATCTGCACAGCCCGAACACTCGATTCAACAGCATTGCGGATGCGATCGGATGGACCGATGAAGAGTGCAGGTAGTTACTAATTACTTCGCTGCTCCCTAGAGGACTACTGAAAGATATGTCAGCGCCGGACGTTTCTTTTTGGTGACCGATGAAGCAATGAACAGTGACAATAAATGTGCCAGTGTTTGAACAGTATTAGCGGGTTCTTACACGGAACGGGCATAATGACATATGCGATTAAAATGAGTTGTATGAATGCAGTGAGATCGAGTAGTCCAGGTTCAAGTAGTCTGATGGTGGGAATCTTGGGGAAAGCGACTGTAAGACGGGCAAAAATGGAGTTGTGTAGAAATCTCGTTTGTTCTGTCCAGCAAGAGAGGTTCCAAGTTATTCCTGGGATGAAGAAGGCGACAATCGTTTTGGGGGGGGGTAGATTCTGAAAGCAAAACGGAGAAGGCTGCAGTTTGGCAATTCTACCAGCCTTGGGTTAGGGGGGAAAGACAGAACACCAAAGTCATGCCAGTAACAGAAATGGGTAGTGGCGACGTTGAGGTCTGGTTTTTTGGATTAAACAACATACGGAAAGCGAAGACCAGTACTAGCGACTGATCATCGTGAGGCTTAGTGAGGATTACCAACAAAGCAAGGAGACGAGAATGGGCTACACCGGGGGCAAATACCCATGTGTAGTTCGACGAATGGTTTATGGAAGACCACATGGATTGTGGCGGTTCGTTCATCAGAACGAGGCCTGGAATCTCGTGTGTTGAAATAGGGTATCATCGAGTGAATAGTTGAAGCATGGATGAGACTGGTACCTTGAGGACAATATTATATATGCTATTATGTATTTTCTAGCGTTATAAATGCTTCTATACCTGGCGGCAGCTAATAAAAAAAGGACCTAACCGACTACGGTAAAATCTGACAGCTTGGAAAAAAGAATCAACGGAGTAACGGTGACCAGTAGGGGGTCGTAGTCAGGAGCGTTGAAAATAGGAAGTGGCTAGACAAAGACGTGGAGTGTGTTGTTGGCAGTCATGGAGTATGGGCTGGACAGCTTTTATTTGCTAACTATAATACAGAATGAATCCACTTGCTCCTTACCATCCGCCGGTAATAACTGTCTACTGAACAAAGCTGTTAAGCTTTTGGTTAGTATCCCATGCCCAGTTCGTAGGCTCGGGTGATAGACATGTAGGGATCATGCATTCGGATGAGTTTTTGGACAGTTAGACGTTTATTTACTTCTTTTTGAATAATAAAGAGGCTGAAGACATTGACCCAAGTTGAGGTGGGAGTTTGTTCCAGAGGGAAGAATATTTATTAATAAAGAAGTTTGACCGCATCGCAGTCCTGGATACCGGAATCAAGACCATAGAGTCCCCATGTCATAAAGAGTAGTTGGAGGGAGTTTTGACCTGGGGGCCGAATTGCGAGATGTACCTTTTACAATACTCCAAAAGAAAGACAGGCTCGTTCGTAGACGGCGCAGCCATAGGGGCTCTAGGCGCAATAATTCACACCTTTCCATATAATTTAAACGCGAGGAACATCCTAGTAGTTGTTTGCTAAGTCTACGTTGTACATTCTCAACTGCTAATCTGTCAATCTGCAGCATGTTAGAAAAGACGACAGTGCAATATTCCAGAAGTGGTCTGACATGACATGCTCAGCTTGCTCTCCGGAAGACCTAAGGTTCCATTGATCAAACCAATTAGCCGTCTAGCTTTAGCAACCTGCACGGCCAAATGTTCGGAGAAATTAAATATACAAGAATATTGTAATCCCAAGTCCCTTAACTCCGGACTGTTGGGGATGAACTGATCATTAATTTTAAACGTTCCTGCGGGAACCTGACACTTATACATAAGGATACAACTCTTGACAGCGGATAATTTCATCATCCATTGGTTGCTCCATGAATCTAGCGATAGTAAATCGTTCGTTATGCTAGCAATGGTAGAAGCTAAGGCGTCATGTTCAAAGGAGTACGTAATTTTTATGTTGTCTGCAAAAAGGAACGCAGCCCCATGTGTGATGACGTTAAAAATGTCATTAACATATATAAGAAAAAGTAAGAGACCTAGTACACTACCCTGAATAACTCCACTAGTTACTGGTCTAGATGATGATAAACTGCCATCAACGTCCACCAACTGCTTTTGGGATGTTAGATAATAATAATATTATAATATTGGTATATTTCTCGGCCATGGTCGAGACGCATGCGCTAGCGCATGATCATGGTGTCACACTTTACTCGATGAGATGAAATATTCACAAATTCTAAGCACGAAAGTCGAGAGTATGAGATGGAAAAACAAAGACAGCAACAGTTTGAATGGATCATTCTGAGAATGGTTTGCGCGGCAGTTTTAAACCAGTTTCGAATCCGGGCTAGGCAGTGGTGCGCGGTGGAAATATCGAAAAATCGTTAACGCAGTACCAAGGAGGCATTATGAACAAGAATGATGCAAGCCAAGGAAACCGGAGGCCAACTAAGGTTTTGCAGATGGAGTAAATTTTGAACAAGAAGAAAACGGGGGGAAAATCGTTGCGGGCGAGGAGGATAGCTATCCATGAAGAAAATGCAGACCACGAATGACGGATTTACCGGAGTTCGATAAACGGAATGAGTTTTGAAGCAGGGGGACATGAGGCCAATTTCGTGAAAGTGAACACCGGTGGAGGTGGGAGAAACAGCAGTCCATAAAAAGGTGAGATTAGATTGAGGATCAGTAACATGTACTATTCAGAAGTGAGAAAGCGCAACTGGAGCGTCCTCGAGGAGTGGAGAGTTGATTTCCAGCCGGCTACGGTTCGGAGGAAAAACAACCTGTAGTAACGGATAATAAAGTGGGAAATCTCCGCATGGACTTCAGCATTATTATGCTGTTTCACTGACAAATATATACGTATGTACTCACGCATTTGCCTTCAGTGTTCTTCAGCGTCACTTCTGGTAACGTACGACATCGAATGCGTAAGTTTCGTCTGGCAGGGCACAGTATGTGTCGGTCAATCAGCCGAGTGTGGCTGTATATTAGCGGCATGCGCGTGAACTGCAATTCGTGTTGGTTGCGTTAGAAAAAGATGAGCGATCTGATGAGCAATAAGGGGTATTTCCTGTTGTGTGGTTTGATTTCGGTCCCAGTTGCTATGGTAGGTTCCACTTGAGTTTGTCCGTACGAGTCAAAGCGGCATCCTTGGTTAGCCAATGTGGCGACTGAGATAGTGGGAGACAACGAACCTGAAATAAAGGGGATTGCAGTCTGGACGTGGTTCCAGCTGTGAGTTGTGATAATGTATGAAGACAATAAATAATGGATCGGTTAGGTCTATGTGAGTGGGACATGGGCAAAATAGGCTAGCAGTGGATTTGAGCTATACTGCTGCAGGCTGACGAAGTTGCGTACACTGGCTTGGTAACTGTGTGCATTTCAAAGGATTTATGATTTACCCGTGAGCACGGCATCGCTGGGATAGTAATAAAAGACCTAGGGCTTCACGGTTAAGAGTGGTTAGAAATGATAACCCTCAATACCGTTTGCATACGCAGAACGCAGTTTGGCAACGAGGCGATAAGGTGGGTTTGAAATAACAGACTGAGCGAGTAGGACTAACACACTGTTTGCGTAGCTCTAAGCAGTTACCGTCTCTTTCGGTATAGTGGTTATCCTATACTGAGTAGTTTCTGAGGAGTCTGAAAGTAGAAGGAGCTATTGGGGTGACAGTGGTGATACATTAGAGGTAATTGGTCACTTGCCTTGGAACATTGACGTGAGTTCATCTACGCTCTTCCTCGATAGTGCTATCGTACTGAGATTAAGCTCCAATATGAGCAAGGAATTCTGATGTGGATGTGATTGCATGGTTATCGTGGTATCTTTTTCGTTGTTATCGTACTGCAAAGCAGGACTACACCCATGTGAGGACTGGTTTGGGGAACCGTGAGGAGTGGGAATGAGGTGGGTCTGAACTGTCGTCATGGAAGCAGACCCTAACGGTCTACATTCGGTGCTCATGGTAGGCGGCACAAGGGCCAGCTTCAGGTAGGGAGGTAGCACGATACACTACTACTGGCATCCAGCACGTGGCGCTCCAAGAATGATCCACACTTTTTTAGACGTTCTTATTATTTGTTTCTTTATTAGTTTTATCACAGTCAGGTATCTGGATTTCAGAGAAGGCGGAGCTGCTTTTGGTGGTGATGAAAGCCAATTCAGGATCGGGTCATCAATTCCGTAGGTTTTCATCTTTGTCATTAGCCTACTGTGGGATACTCCATCGAAAGCTTTAGTCACGTCAAGGAGGATTACCATCACTGGTTTACCACTGTTAGTAGCCGTAGTTATTAGGTTAAGGAAGTCACTCATACAGGTGGTACACGATCTTTTTGAAAAAAAACCGTGCTGTCCAGTGTTAATGAGGTTATTGCTCAGTAGATGAGTTGTCAGTTTATTTTTTATCAGTCTTTCCATAATCCGAGAAACTATAGGGATGTGGTTCACCGGTCGATAGTTGGTTAGGTCCTGGTGTGGACCTTTCTAAAGAATAGGATAATAACTGATGTTTTCAAAGGGGAAGGGAACACGCTGCTACTCATAGATAAATTAAAAACCTTTGCCGACAAGAATGGGATATCAGTTCCACCTAGACTAAAATAAGCCGGTGGTACGGCTTCTGGCCCGGGGTGGTATGACCACCTAATTTTAGTTAGCTGTACTGTTAAGTTGTTTGGGTGAAATGTAATCCATGAGAACTGTGCACATGTCAGCGGCTCAACGTGATATAGGCATGGGGAGTTATCGGTCCTTAGAGGCGGAGCAAAATAGGCTCTGAATGCCTCGGAGATCTCTTGGGAGTCTGTTATATAATTGTTGTTATATATAACGGATGAGATAGGAGAACTGCACTGACTGTTTCTCAACTTCATCAGCTTAGATAAAGCTTCGGACCTCTTGGGGTGACTCAGGGCCCTTAATTCCTGTTTTTTATTGAGGGACATTTCAATCAATTTCATTGAATGAGATAAACGGTTCATTTGCAAGAACAACGAAAAGTCTCTCGACCTAAGGAATTTGCGTTGTAGCATAGAAAGCTTCTGTTTTAATCGACAAAAACTGTGTGGTTTATCACGCCCATGTAGACCTTGGGTTGGGGTGATTACGTCAAGACATGCATTTTTTGTGGAGTAAAGATGATCCACCACGGTATGCAAGTCATCAGATAAAAAGAAAGTATCCCAGTTCTGCGAGCGAATGAGTGAGGGTAATTGATTCCAGCTAGCTTGGTTGAACGGCCTTTTACGGTTGGTTTGTGGACGGTTCGTGTTGGCACTGAAACCTCACATCTTACCGGCAAGTGGTCGCAACCTGGGATGCTGTTCACGATAGATGTGTGCACGCGAGATAATCCTACAGTAAAAATGGAATCAAGAATGCTACTGCCTCTAGTTGGACACATCACCTGCTGAGTCTATCCTCCTAAACGAATGCTGGTCAAGAAGTGTAGTATGTGGTGTGGAGCTTTCAAAGTGGACCAACAGATGCCTGGTGCCTTAAAGTCGCCGGCCACCAGTTTTGGGCCGGGTACGTCAGCAACGACGTTTGACGCCTCTACGATAGGCAGGAAGTCGTTTTGACTAGTATTCGGGGGCAGTAGATGCAACTAATAATAAAGTCGGAACATCCTGTAGTGACCTGTAGCCAAATTGAATCCGGCAAGTTATCCAGTATGGGTGCTTTACATATATAAGACAGCCTCCCCCTCGCTGAGTGAGTCTGTTTTTCCTGAAAGCTTGGTATCCGGTGATAGCGATATCCTCGTTTGGAGTGTTGTCTGTCAACCAGGTTTCGGTAATTAAAATAAGGTCGTAGTCAGACGTGAGCAGTAATATACACAGCATTCGCATCTTATTCACTATTGAGCGTGCATTCAGCAGAAACAATGAGAACCTTTTAGTGGAGTCAAGGTTAACTTTAAGATCTTTATAGGATTCCGGTATTACGCTTGCTGAAGGAGGTCGGATGACGCAATCCGTATTCCTTGAGGTGGAGTAGTTGGTAGTGTGGATGATGAAATAGGCTGAGTAGGAACACCTGGCGAGGCAGCCAGCTTGGTTGTTAAGCTAGGCTGGGTATGGCTAGCACTGATTAGATTCGTTAGATTGGAAGGATTTCGGCGGTTAGTAGGTCTACTTAGTGCGGAACAACACCGTGAAAGATCACTATCGAGTGCTTTACTACTGGTAGATACTGGTGGCTGGGGCGTAAAAATATGAGGAGGGAGGGTTAAGTAGCTGTTAAGTGGGAAAGAAAAAGGAAGTGCAGTAGCCTCCGGTATCTTGGCACCTGCCTTAATACGGGCGGTAACACAGGTGCCCTCTTGACATCAGTAATTTAATGGTCTGCAACCTGGAGGGGGAATGTGAAATGGAAGTGGGATATAGGGGTGTTGATTGTCACACAGACTGGGAGGTCGTGGGTACTGTTGTAAGTGGCCTGCGGTAGAAAAGGCATTCAGGGTGGGTGATATATGCAAACGATAAAAAGAAGGAGATTCATGTGAGAAAATATTACTTAGGTTACGATAGAGGCTATGTAGAACACTAAAGTAATCGTTTGGTATGAATGGTGGCTTTGTTGAAGGGGCCCGGAGGTTAGTTGTACCAGCCTGATGAGGATAATAACCAGGTGTAGAAAAATCAAGACTGGGTTGTATGCACGGTGCAACTAGTGGATGGTGGTTTAGATTGGAGAGATAGGTCTTGAATGACGTTCTCTCGTCCATTATTGCACTCTGTATTGCTTCGCTTGGGGTCCTTAGCCCTTGGAAGTGTGGCTTGGTGAGTGAGTTAGGATTGACCGTAGTGTCAACAACTTGCAGTCCACCTAGTAATGATGCTTTTGCTGGTTTGGGGGATGGCCTAGGCACCGTAGATTGCCGAGTGGCTATTGGAGCCGAGTGAAGAGATGGCAAAGAAGAATTTGGGGAGTCTTAGTTGATGGGTTGAGGATTTCTGGTATGGCTGTTAAGCCGGTTGGGCGATTCACATAGTCGTCGGTCGTGGCCGATGTTTCGGTGATAGGTAGTTATGGAATCGAGTTAGCCAGCCCAAGAGGGGACAGCTTGCCAGGGGTAAACTCTATGCTTCTTGGTTTCTTAGGTACTGGCTGGTGAGGTGACGTTGAAAAGGAAGTATCTAAATCGACTTCAAACATAGGGGATCGATGTTCTGGTGGACATGATGCCGAATTGATATTGCATGCATTTTGCGCATCGTCAGACTGAGAAGAAGCGGATAGTTGAGGGTGGACAATTTTTGACGAAGCTGAATGCGTGCTGGCGGACCTGGCGAATTCCCTTCGTAGTGGGGTTTCTTCGGCAGTAATCCTAGTGTTCTTGAACGGGGATCTCAAAGCTACGGTGGATTGGTTCTTAATGAATTGTTTAGCAGGTTCCTCGTCAAGAAATTTGAACAACAGAGGACAAAATTTGCGTTGAATGCTCTTCCGTAGCCGAAAGCACTGGCAGGGGCGGAGTGTCATATTAATAGAACTTAGAAGGCTATGTTTTAATTTTTCAGCAGGGATTCTGTCGGAAATTTTAAATACAACAGTGTTTTTAATTTCTGATTCTTCGAACCATTTCCGAGGCAATGGCGTCTATGAAGCTCCCAGCCGTGACTAGGTCTTGGGTTGACAGATTTTTTGGAGGGTCAGAGATTTACGTGAGCGGAATTAACTTGGACAGGGTCATATCAGTAGGAGAAATGTGGCTGCTGAGATTAAAGAGATTGTGTTCTACGGTCTCCACCCTTTTATTTGCCCCGCCAAAAACATCGGTCAGGCTAACGGAACAAGGATTCAGTGGAAGTTTTGCGACTTTCGACTTGGCGAGTACTTTTGGTCGGATGTTGGCACGACCAACCCGTGAGGATGCGGTTTGACTAGCTGGTAGTTTGGGCATTGCAACACTGACAGCGATTGCACTAGAGAGCTAAATACACAGAGTAGTCTTACGTTCCCCAAAGTACAGGCTTACTGGAATAAAAACATGTAACTCTGTGGTTCTGGATCAAAGAAACTTAAAACTATGGGACTGTTGATAGTGAGTCTTTGAAACTAAACGAGGACTTCTTTCAGGGATTATGTTGAATTGGGTGTTAGACTAACACAAAATCGCGCTCGATGGTGCCAACTTTTTCAAATTTCAGACAGAAGTTTCCCTCAGTTCGTATCCTAGGAAGCGGTTCAAAAGATTCTTTTGCAGGAATTAATAAATCAGTTGCTTAGGTCAAGATTTCGCGTCCGGAGGAAATCTCAGGAAAGTTTTTTTGGAGTTATGGGATCACACTAAAAGGCCGTAATTATTGGTATTACTCTAGATAGCTAAGCAAAAACTATACGGAATTAAATCGATAAAAGAAGTGAAGCGATAGTTCAGTTAATCCCGTGAACTGTTCGAGAATCGACAGTGGTTTCATAGATAGAGTCGCCACTGGCAGACCGCGACGTTGAACAAATCAAACTGGGCTTCGTGCTCGCTTCGGGTATAAGTTTTCTCGCCTGGTGTAACAATAGATGGCGTCTGCCCGTGCAGCCCTCGTGACCACATCTGTTCCTTGTTCTACAAGCTGCCACACGGTGCGTGGTGTTGAGACATATAAAGCGCGCTCCTGTCATCCACACCATTCCCCACCATTCGTCTATTGTTGCGTTGACGAACTTGGGGCAGTCCAGTAGCCCATGGCTGGCATCACAGGACCTGCAACATGGTTGCGCTATGGCATCGCGTGAAATGGCGTGTGCATTGGTCCAAGGCTGATATTTCGGCTGTTCCCGGGCAGTGGTTTGAGCTTGGCTAGTACTAGACTAGTTTGCTCGATTGCTGTCCCGGATAAGTCGGCCAAATTTGCTGCCGGCTATCTTGGTTACCTGTCCAAGTATTCATTCAAGCCTTCGAAGTTAGCCTCCCGGTCGCCTCGGCTTATACTTTCCGCCTCTTCCGCCCACCGACCCTGTAGTTCGGGAGAAAAGTGACTGGCTATGCCTACCAAAGTGTACATGGCATCTAGGTCAGCCCTGTAACCTAAATGGTTGAGGGCTATTGACCAGTTCTGCATTTTGATCACCAGGTCGGCCGTTGTGTAGACGTCGCCCTTGGTTCTCTTTGCCTCTACCATCACGCCCTCCATTAGGTTCCGGGCTACTTTGAAAGGTTGGCCAAACAAGTCCCTTAGAATCTTCCTTGCTCTTGTGTAGCTTTGTTCCGGGTCGAGCATGGTACATCCGTCGATAGCTCCTCTTGCTCGGCCTCGACAGTAGTGAGTAAGATAGAGGAGCCTTTGCCCAGGGTCGGTTATCTTATTTTCGACGAACGTCTCGAACTGCTTGACAAACTTGCAGTATTGTTCAGCTCGCCCGTCGAAAACCGTTAGTTCCATTTAGGCAAATCGATCGATGGTGGTTTGTAGTCGGCGACCGGCGTGGGGTTCCCTATCTTATCGCACCCTGATCTATCGGAAGTGTCGAAGTCGCTGGTCTCGTGCTCCCGCTCTTTCTGTGTGCACCTCTTTTCTGCTTCTTGTGCCTGTGGTCTAGCCGATAGTAACTGTTGTTTTAGGTCTAGTATTCTCAGCCTATATAAATCATCATCCTTACGATCCATATTACCCTCATTAACACATGAACTATCACTGACAGGACTAGGCGATCTAACATTAACTAAAGAATCAAATGTACCCAAAACCTCCCCAGAGACTTGCCGTGTTACTTCCTGTCCGGATTCCAATGTTTTCGATCCTTTTCTTGGCATTTTGCGTGTTTTCTCGTTCCAAATTGATATACTGAGTAGTGTAACGAACGTTTGAGCAATGCGTAGCCAAATTCACAACGGATTCCGAAATCAAAAGACGATTATCCGTGATATTCTACGATACTAGATTATTACATGAACAATGACATTAAAAATATACAAACCTCAATAATACGATCACAAGGACTCAACAATGAGAAACCTAATAGCAGCGTGTGAGCAAACAACACATGCGTCACGCAGGTCCTGAACAAGGATGTGCCAAAGTAGCGCTCTGGGCGCGAATAAACAACAATTGGTCCATAGAAACAACCAGTTCGTAAAGACAAGTCAATAGTGTATGGAAATGAGTGATGTTAGGAAAAACACTGAATCGCGAGGGAAAAAAGGGGATTTTCCATGACCGGTTGTTGCACGCAGGTCCAGAACAAGGATATGACAAAGTAGAGCAATAGGCGCGAAAAAACGACAAACAAACTATGCGTAAAGATACGTCAATAGTGCAGGCAAGTGAGTGATGTTAAAAACATGGAACAGCAAAGGTTTTAGGGTGATTTTCCACGACCGGTCGTTACACCCCGTGTGCCTCTCACTCCCCAACGTCGATCCCCTTGATTTAAGGCGCATAAGAGGTGATCTGCTTTTGATGTTTTACCTCTTTGAATCAGGTCAAAGCGACTGCTTCTTCTCCATCTTTCCACCCTTTTCTCTCCGTGGTCACAGCAGAAAGGATTTTAAACCGAGGCGGCGCACTTCACTACGAGTTACCTTTTTAAGCTATAGGGTTATCACTCTGTGGAACACATTTCCTGAAGATATGGTTCTCTCGCAGAACAAAACTACCTTCAAGATAAAGTTAGACGACTACCTGGGTCTCTCCCTGTAAGTCCTTGTCCAAAAAGTGAAATAGGTGTCCTTTGTTGCATGTCCATTCCGCTATATGTTCATGAATGTCGCACCCCCATTCTGCCGAAGGCGCCTTCCATGGTGAAACACTGCATACCGTTATGTGTATTTTGTGTTTGATGCAGCCTCCGCTCCTCCCGCCCCCCTTTCTCCCTCAACTGCATCCTACTCACGTTTCAGCTCGGTGAATCCGACAGACAACTAAAGACTTCCTCGAGAACCGGGACAATTGGGCTCAAAGCCTCGAACCCGCGTAGTACTTCAAGACTTCAAGATTGCGGTCTGCCAGTTGGACTTCAGCAAGGCTTTTGAGTCTGTGAACCACAGATTTCTGGACGTCAAACTGCAGTCTGTGGGAATGGTTGGAAAGGAAAGACAATGGATAAATAGTTTTTTAGCAGGGCGAACCCTTAGTGTTAAGGTGGATAGTCGTCTCGAAACCGGGAGGTGTAACAAGTTAGGTGCCACAGGGCTCGGTGCTCGGCCCTCTGCTCCTCCTCATCTTCATCAATGACCTGGCACGTGAGCTTACAAACCCCACCTTTATGTTTGCCGATGGCGTCAAGATGGCTGGGGTAGATACAGAACTTGACGTGTTAGCAGTACAAAACTGGTCACGCAAATGGACCTTCCACCAAACCTCACCAAGTGTCAATGCTTGACCACAAATACAGGGGCTAGTGGGAATGATGAAGGTTCGTTGCAAGTGGTCTTGCAGGTCAAAGACTTGGGCGTTATAATGGACAACAGCTTCAAGCCGTCGAAGCAGTGCACCGCAGCAGCAGTAGAAAATTCTTTCGAGTTAGATCCATTATGTCGTCTAGAGAGCCGGAGATTTTCGTTCCGATATATCAAGCCATAGTTGGGCCGCATATGGAGTACTGCGTGCAGGCCTGGGCACCGTACTACCAGAAAGATATCGACTGTCTGGAGAAAGTACAAGGGCTAGCCACTAGAATGGTGACTGGGCAAGGGGGTTTAGCTACACAGAGCGTCTCCGTGCCCTAGATCTGTTCTCGATGGAAAGACGGCGCATTCGCTGGGATTTGATAGAAGCCTTCAAGGTAATGAAGGGACTGCCAGGAATAAGACGAGAAGACCCTTTCTCTCCAGTCCCAGAGAGAGGCACAAGGGGGCATAGCCCTAGATTACAAAGGAAGCATTCGAGGCTCCAAATTAGGGCGAAATACTTCTCGAATAGAGTGGTACCCTATTGGAATAAGCTCCCGGAGGAGGTCATAAATACCACAACCGTGAAGGCTTTTAAGAAAGCAGTAGACCTATGTTGGGTGGCAGTATATCCCGAGTTATGTTAAGCAGTTTTTAAGGCCAGAAGCAATTTACTCAATGTTTCCACCTTTCTCTGCCAGGGCTGAAACTGCACAAAGTTTCTGCCTTTCAGAAAAAAATCATGCAGCGTTTGGAGCTTCAGAAACGCGCCGACAACACAACTATCTGGATACAAGATTGGCCCTAGCCACACCAAGTCCTGTGCAAACTGAACTGAACTGAACTGAAACTTGACTTAAATCGATGAAAAGCTCTGCTCAGAAGCGGCCTCTTAGCCTGTGCTTGCACCACTGGAAGGATACTAGGAGATCAGATTACCGTGAACATTACCTGTTGTATGCAACCTGGATATAACTTGCCTGACACTTTTAAGTATCCGGTTAGTACAACTCCTGTGACCTAGTGGTGAGCGCGGCTGTTCAAGGCTATGGAGACTTACTCGCATCTACTGAAGTTTCTCATTGTTGGCAATCCTGCTACTGGAAAAACATGTATTCTGCGTTGGTTCTTGGATAGAAAATTCAAGGAAGAGTCTTTGCATACAATTGGCGTTGAATTTGGCACCAAAGTTGTCCAGATTGATGGAAAGTCAGTGAAACTACAAATTTGGGACACAGCTGGTTTGTTTGTCGTTATCTACCGCTTAATTGCTTAGGACAAGAACGTTTCCAATGTGTTACAAGATCATATTACAGAGGAGCTGCAGGCGCTTTAGTTGTGTATGATATTAACGACAGAGAATCTTTCAATGCCGTTCACCATTGGATCGCTTCAGTTCGAGAGTTGGCTTTACCGAATATTACTATCATACTCATAGGGAACAAACTCGATCTCGCTGAGGAAGCACGTCAGGTAATTGATTACAGACAACGGCTTAGTACAATTCGCTGCTATGCTCTGCATATGGGAACTGAATACATGAGTTATCCCAAGGGCGCAGTTGTCGCCCATATTTTCGTATTGTAGACGATCACTTCATTGTGATGTTAGATTTTCAGTTACGTAAACTTCTGGAATAGGTTTTGTGTACCTCCGCAGTGTGCTACTAAATTTACGCGTGATTGTGGTTGGTTGGTGACCGATGTAATCCACCTATACATGGAGCTATTGCTACGAGAAAACGTTTCCACGTTGTTTATATGACTTATGTGGTCTTCAACTTCACGTTCTGCTATTATATTTTCATAACTCGGTTATTATGTATGCAATCGTATCACGTAGTGTTCTTTTAGTACTCCGGGTCCCAGGTACTAACTAGATCCCGAGAATGGCCCAAAGAACAGGCAACAAGCCAGCAGTTCCGCCAGTTGCCAAAAGACGGTAAAAGCCAGTGGGATAGGTGAGCGACGGTTTGTGTCAAGACAATTTCGACCACGCTTATATAACAGAGCGACACCGGACATGATACTAGCCAAGGGAGCTTAAGATTCAACCGTCCTCAAGCAGAGCAGTCAGAAGTGTGTTTTTCAGTTGGCGGAAACTAATTGTCCTTACAGTAAGCAAACAGACAACAAACAGCCCTGTGGCATCGAGCAACATACAAACTGTCTAGAGCTAAGTACCAATTAGTTGTTTCTTAGTAGTAATTTTGGTCATGAATTTACACATTTAAACTCAGTCATCTCCAGGTCGCTAAAACTCCTCCTGCCCCCCCCCCCCCCCCCCGTAGAAGGGAAGTTTCGAAGTAACCCAGGATCTGATTGAGGGCGTACCGCTCCCAGGTCTCCATCAACCTCCTAAGTTTCATATGTCATCAGTCGTCTAAGGGACCATGTTACGATTCCACAATCCGCCCGTGCCGCCGGTGGAGATCAGCTAAAATGCACATAGGTCTAGCCCTCATCTACCAGGCCCTCGCCCAGGTTTCGCAGGATAAAACAACGTATACCGTACGAAATACTCCGAGACGATTTTCCAGGGATTCCTCTATCCACCGCGCCCGTATACGCAGTGGACGGGCAAAATGAAACAAATCATCAGACGGCCAGGTCGCGTTGTTCGCTGCAGCTCCACGGTTTTGAATTGCGCTGTTTGAGGCTCAGGGTTGACATCTGTGATGGGTGGCGGAACTACTGGAGCACTATCGTTGAGCATTGTCCCTCTTTCTGGATTATCGTCAAGGTGCGCAACATTAAGACGGTTGATAGATGTGGTTTCATGTTTGCCGTTTCTGTAAATGAAGTAGACCCGATCGCGTCACTCGAGCGCCTTAAACGGACCTTCATAAGGCCGCTGTGGTGATGTTCTAACGCTGTCTACGCGTATGAAGACGTAGGTGCAAGTGGACAGTTCAGGTGGAATGTGGGCCGGTCTAGACTGCAGTCGCGGCGAACACATTTGCAAACGGCGCATCTGTGCAGTCAGCTGTTAAACATGGAAAGCACAACTGTCGTCACTCACGGGATTTATAGCAACATGACCCACGGGTAACAGAAGAGTTTGATCAAAAGATAATTCCGCAGCTGACGTGTTTGTAAGCGGAACGTAAACCTAAGAGAACAATTGGAGTTGCTTGCACCCAATTGTAGCTGTCAGCAGCGGTGAGCGAAGCCTTGAGCTGGCTATGAAAATGCTCAACCATGCCGTTGGCTGTTTGGTGATATGCCGTCACACGAGAGCAATGACAACCTAACAGCAAAAGTCTCCCCAAACAAGTGTGACTCAAGTTACACGCCGCAATCGTTGGTTACCGTTGCAGATCAACCATATGATGAAACCCAACGTCCCATAAAAGCAGCTATCACGGTTCCTGTTTCTACATTGGCAATAGGAATGGCCTCGGGTCAACGGGTGGAACGGTAGGCCATGGTAAGAAGGTAGCGAAAACCTTTACAGGGGCTGAGAAGGCCAACGATATACTTGTGGACATGGGAAAACCGTGTGGATATAACTGAAAAGTGACCTAATAAAGCCGTCGTATATCTACTTACCTTCGACCGTTGGCACCGAAGGCATGACCGAGTCCAATTACGAATCTTCTTTTTCATACTGTGCCAGACGCACCTATCTGCAGCTAGCTTGATGGTAGCTCGAACTCCAGGATGGGCTAAATTATGTAAAACATCGAAGGTTTTGCGGCGCCAAGACGTGGATACGATGGAGCGTGGGCGTGGCATAGTTTTGTCACATTATGGAGCCTGAGTTAGTGGCTAAAGGAAACTCCGAAGTTTACAAGTAACGCGATTTGGCTTGGATCTGTGGAATCCAATTCCGAACGTTGGGCTGCAGCCAAAGCTTTGAGGTCTATGACCCGTGACTGACTATAAATAGCGTCTGTTCGAGAAAGAGCGTCAGACACAACGTTGTTGGCTCCAGAAACGTGACGAACACCACTGGGAAACTGTGCCACGAAGTCCAAATGACGCAACTCACGTGGTGAGTGTTTATCGGTTTGATTGTGAAATGCATACGTCAATGATTTGTGGCCGGTAAAAATGACGAACTGCCTGCCTTTAAGAATATGTTGGAAATGTCTAACAGTAGTAGCAAGTAGTTCCCGACTAAACGTAGAACACATAGCTTCGGCTGGTAGGAGACAACAAGAGTAAAAGGCTAGTGGTTTCCATTGTGATGTAGACCACTGCTGTAGCACGCCGCCTATGGCTTTGTCAGAGGCATCGGTGGCTATACTCAATTGAGCTTTGGAGTCAAAATGGACCAGCGAAAAAGCAGAAACCAAAGCGTCTTTAACTGCATTGAAGGCAGTTTTAGCATCCTCGGGTAATTCTGTGGGACCATCTCTAGCGCCTCGAAGTAAATCTGGTAACGGCTGCATCGAGTGAGCACAGTTTGGAATGAAACACCAAAGATAGCTTACCATCCTGTTGAAACGACGAACGGCGGCTAGTGAAGTAGGTAACGGAAAGCCGCGAACGGTTTGTACCTTTTCTTCCAAGGGCCGAATACCACGTTCATCGATCATGTGGCCTAAAAACTCAACTGAATTTTGGCCAGAGATACTTTTGTCCTCATTTACGGTTATACCATGTGCGGCCGAACGCCCAAACAACTGATAACGATGTTGTTTATGTGCATTTTCAGATTCACTGATTACTGATAGGTCGTCTATATAGGTGAGAAAAACCTAAGCCTCTGGTAACCTGGTAAAAAACCGCCGAAAGGTTTGAGCAGCAACACATAACAACACACAAACTGCCTCGAGCTAAGCACTAATTATTTATGCTTGTCTATGGTAATTTTGGTCACGAATTTACACATTCAAACTCAGTCATCCTTAGGTCGCTACATTCTAACGCGATATCTGACTTTTCCGTACTAAACAAAGCTGAATAAATTGGCAAAGCTGCAGCTACAAACTTGCATATCTTGAGTTAAGTGGCACACGAGAGTGAACAGAACTTCACGGGGACACCCGATCAACTTAACAGTTATTGCTGCTAAATGTAAGCTTAAAACCGCAGCCTCGTCGTTCTTTTGGTTATTTGTACCTAACCTGGGAATGACTATCAGCGAATCGTGTTCGGGATTTCCAGAGGGCTCATACTCCTGAGTTAAAATAACAAATCATAGTGTGCAGTAATATATATATATATATATATATATATATATATATATATATATATATATATATATATAGAAATACATAGTACATATTTCGAACTTCAGAAGTAGGTTAACCATGCCAAATTTCTGACGGAATTCAGTTGTCACTGTTAAATAGCAAATCAAGCAATTTGCTGAATATATCGTCAGCTTCAAGTTGAACTGCTTTTCGGTTTTGTGACCGAGTCGACTCAACGATGAATGCTTTGACTAAAAACTGATCTTCGGGTTCAACGCATAAATAAACGAAAAGTTCTTGTATCATATTTTGTACATCAGTACACCATGAACCGTCTTCTCTACAATGAAGAGTGATGCGGAACTATGCTATAGTGTAAGTCCTACGAAGGAAGTCTGTTTTGTCCTCTCCGAGCCTATTTGTTGGCTCTCGGGTGTTAATAAATTATTGCTTTTCTTGTGTTATATGTTAGCTGTTACTGATTAGATGTAAACACGTTTCCGAAACCGTTATCTGCTACCAGAATTGCGAAACATTGATAGGAATTGTATAGTTCGGAAGATATAGTGTATAGTTGCTCCCTATGATTTCAAATCTTAATCCAATGGAGGTTTTCTTTGTTTTTAACAGGACATTTCTGAGCCTTGAAGTAAAAATTTAAAAAAAAACTTACTTTGGAAGACCAATATTGGCTAACGAACTCGTTTGAATGATTCTTACTGATACCATTATATCGTAATACGTTACGACAGGTTAGAGTTGAACCAATTAGACTAATAGGTGGAAGTTACAGGGACTAATGACCACAAAATGTGTCAGGTTGAACTAGCGACCGGGTGTAGATCTTTTCACACGTTTTCTCAGTTTCCGTTTGGTCTGGGGCGTTCTAGGGTGAAGAGTGGGGCAAGGGAGCTGAAAAGCTTACAAATTATTTTAAGGCACGGGGGTGGGGGGTTGCGAAGACAGATCTCGACAGACTTCGCTGTGGGTAGTATGAGATTTCGCCGGTCTTGGTTGCCGACACAGAACCCTATGTAGGTCACGGAAAGCCTCAGCCACGCTTATTGTGTGTTAAGTATGAGAAATATGTGAAACCGCCTTACCAGTGGATGACTTTATTTCTCCACTGTTAACCCATGTGGTGAATGAATAAACGACGAAGTCTCAGAGGGCTGCGAATAATAAAAGACTGCCTAATGGGAGGGGGGTTGACCGGCAGTGGCGGAAACCGAACCCGTGTCTTTATTGTATTTTGCATAAACTACCCGGTTTCGATTTTGCTGGCTTTATGTTTAATCGGTGGATAAAAGTCGTGAATAGTAAGTGTTTAATGGATGACTTGTTTATCTAGAATTCATTGGTGGAACGAGGAGCCGGGATGATGTAAACAGTGGGGAATTCAATGCCCAATTAATTGTCCTTTGGCTATCGTTCAGCTATGTGCCATTGGGAAGTGATCGACGAGGCTGGTTCACTCGATAAAACTAGAACTGTTGTTGTGTATCATTAGAATAGTAGTTGCACGTGATTAGATGTTCAGTTGTCATTCTCATCGAACTGTTTATGCAGTGATAGCTCAGTTCGTATGGAAACTAGATGGTATCGAAGGTCGCCGTTTCGATTCCGGCTCGCGGCAGGAGTCCTTGGCTACGAAAAATTCAAACGGATTTTCCATAACCAAGACCGCTTATGTTTCTATAGGTTGCATGCGAGACAGAGTCATTGAAATATCTTTAAGGAATGATTATTCAGCACTTCCGCGGAAGTCCACAATCGATGGCAATCAATAGTAACCTGGAATCGTTATCTAGACACTATCTAAAACTGGTCCGTCTTTGTTGAAGGTCGATGGTGATCGAGTAGTTTAGAGCGTTTGATTTTCATCTCTGAGATCAGAGGTTTGAATCCCCGCCACCACCGGTCACTTCGGTAGTAGACGGTAATTTACTGTCGTCCCACTCGTTATCACCCCTGACCTATTGGAGCTCATGTGGTTCTCTACCGTTCCAAGTTCCAGGGTCAGGTTGCTGACTATCTCTAGTAGAACGGTGGATCCTTGTGGCTGTGTCGTATACCCCCTCCATTGCACCTATGCAAAAGAATGTAATAAAAAAATGGAAAACTCTGACAACATGATTATTCTACGAGTATACGTTTCTGTAGGGAGTAGACGCAATATAAATGGGACGGAAAAATATCCATGCATATATGGTGTGTGGTATTTCTATGATGTATGATTAATCAGCGCACAAGAATCAGATTACAATTGTGTGTTGATGCGTAATCAATGTTTTCGGCCTTAAATTAAGTAGGAGTGACGTGCCTCTCAGAGAGAATCGTTCCCAATAATTTCTCCAAATTGCCATGAATCATTTCGTTGATAATCTTAAAACCGCTCCCTTTGCGTGTTTTGGGGCAAAAAAGCCTGTTAAAGCACGGTACCATTGATACAAAAAATTCAAGCGCCTGGTCCGACTCCGCGATTATTTTCTGTTGTTGAAAGCTTTTTTGGATTCTCGAATAGCATTTCTTTTGTTCTCTTTTCTGGTAGTGTATTTCCACTGGTATTATTTTTGCATTCAGCTTTCCATTATTCCTATGGAATTCCTGTTTTGTAAGTAAATTTATTACTTTTACCTTTATGCGACTAACTCCTGCGTGAGGATACGTCGGTTACCTGAATGATTCTGGTAGTGACTTTCTATGCATCGCGATTGGCGGCAAACTCGGCACAGTGAAACCCAATTCTGCCACCAACTGGGAACTAGTTCCAAAGTTTGGTCGTTAACATAAATGAAGCCGGTTGGGTCTGGGGAAGTCATGAATATCTCAGATTTTGTTCTGTCCATCTCTGGACCGATCTCTTTGGCCCTGCACTCGATACAGTTGAGAAACGGCTGTAGACCGTTCGGTCCCCCCCCCCCCTGGAGTAATAAAATCACCAGCAAATTCAAGGTTCGCAATCCCAGTCTCCTGACTAAGTTGAGTACCTCGGTAACCGGTGAGGACACGACACATCACCCAGTCCGTAGCGTAGTTTACCAGAATTGATGACATATGACCGTGCTTATCAAACGGCCTCTGCTGAGGAAGTTCTACTCACTGCCTTCTCGTGGCGCCAAAGTGTCAGGACTAAGGCGAGTGCTCGGCGCTCCACCCGGTTGACTGATTCATCATCATTCTAGGGGATACGGCTTAACCCTGGTTCCAAACCAATCATGGGTGGCGTATGAAGCGTACAGCATTATGCTCACCGGCATCTGTTTTGGCGGGGTGTACGGGCACCCAGGAGGTCTAGTCTCATCCGAAGGGCGTATAAACTGAACAATGAGTCACCGGTTCCCAGAGGGCTATGATACCTTCATGTCGTCCTGTTGCCTCGTAGGTTAGACGTTCCGGTCAATGAATCGGAGTAGGACCCCTTACGTCAATCCTCTACTTTAGTCTGGGTAACCGGGTAGTATTCAGCCCACATGCTTGCATGAAATTTCCTTCACATATATGGCCACTCGTTCTCGCGGTTGACTTTACTCACTCACCGAAGCTATACAAGATATGAACGTGGTCCTGGTGGTCAGACAAAACCAACTACCTATTATCACACCACCCCTTTCAACCCGCTCAAATACATATAACAATATTAACACTATGATTTTGTATGCGTCTGAGGCCGCCATTGACGAGAAGGCCGGGCACAGAAATGGGGCTTCTGTTCTATTCAGCTTATCGAAACCACTAGTGAGACCACATGCGCCACTGAAGCTTTGCAACTTTCAACTAACGCACTCGAATACAAATAGGTCGACACGCAGCTCTAGCGAGCACCGTCGAGACACTGGTCATTGACATCTGCTGCTTGTCGTGTCTGTGTATGCTTCAACTGACTAGCTCTTCTGAGATTAAAAACGAATTCTATGAAGATCTGTTTCAACTGCTCCTCAGCGTGCGCTCTACAGACATCGTGGTTGTTACTGGTAATTTCAATGCTCAAGTTGAAAGCCTAGACAAGAGAAAGACATACAAGAGGCCGATTTGCTGTTTCGGCCGGTCGAACTAATAATGGTGACTGACTCATCCAACTATGTCCCGACTATAGACTGTTTCTCGCACAAAAAGCGACACCGGCTAACCTGGTATCCTCCTGCGCCTTCACAGGGTTGGACCCATATCGACCACATTCCTATCGGTTGCCGCTGAGGTGGATCAATTCAAGACTGTCGATCGTTTTGGTCCACATCTTTTGACACTGATCACGCTCTTGTCCGTGTGAGTTTCAGCCTACGTCTCGTCGGTGGCCAAAATAATACCGCAGCCAACCTTCCACCGCAACTGTTACTGGTCGATAACGATCTGCTTTCCAAACGGCATCATCCAGGTTGTCGATGCAGTCAAATGCCCAGGATCCAGAAGAGCGATGAACAGATCCAGAGGGCTCTATTTGATGCTGCTAATGTTGCCCAAGGTTCAACAACCATACACACACAGAAAAGATGGATATCTGCATCTTCGGTTGTGCTGTTAAATGCTCACATACCGATTCCTCCGGATTCCAGATAAGAATCACGGACATGCCTTAAACGCCAACTGATTCGTAGCCTGAGAAACGACCGTGAACAGTGGTGGATTGCGAAGTGTGGCAGATGGAAAAAATCTGCAATGGTCGGCAACAGCCGCAGTCTTTTCTGTCTAGTCAGAAATACTGGTCCACGGAAGCCAGACGTTGGTGAACGGATCAAGGAGGTGAATAGCCCACTGATTTAAACTTAGGAACGTTGTTTAGTTCGTTGAGCGGAGCATTTCGAGAAATAGTTCAACTTGTCTTTATGCACAACAGGTTCGCTAACTAGCACCATAGCTCCAGCTATGGTTGTGGATACCAATCCTCCGTCAGAAGCGGAGGTTCTATGTGAGATAGGCCTCCTTGAACGACATAAGGCTGCTAGACCGGTTGGGTTGTTTCCATCTATTTTCAAAAACGGTGGCTCAACATTGTTTTTGAGGTTGAAAATCTCATCCTTTTGGTATGGTAGGAGGAAAAAGCACCAAGGAGTTGGTGCGAGTCGGTGACCGATTTACGAAAGTGACATGTTCTCCTGTGAAAACCACAAGGAAATAAGTCTAATTAGCATCGCATCTAAACTACATGATGGTATTATTCTCCACCGCTTATTAACCGCTCGCTAACAGTGCTCGCGCGAGAATCAAGTTAGATTTAGACCTGGTCGAGGTTGTGCTGATCACGTTTTCACTCTTTGACAAATTTCAGAACACAGACACACCTTACATAGGCCCACTATCCTCGTTTTTCTCGACATAAAAGCGACTCTAGACTCAGTTGACTGCACAGTTCTCTGGAGCCGCCTCTTGTTAAAGGATCAACTAGAGAAATTCATTTGCATTATAAAGTCCCTGTACATGAATAGCCGAAGCCGAACTCGAGCTTACGGCGCTCTTTCGCCCGAGTTCACCATGAAAAGTGGTGTACAACAGGGTTGCCCCCTTCCTTCTTTTCTCTTCAACTTCGTGATTGATATGGTTCCAGAGACCTCACTTTGTCAAGTGATGATAGTGGCACTGAACTTCTCCCGAATGGAAAGGTTTCGGACCTTGAATATGTGGATGACATTGTCCTTCTCATTGAAGATCCCAGTGAGTTGCAAGCTTTTCTGGATAGCTTGAATAATTGCGTAGCAACGTTCAGTATGCATTTTTCACCTTCAAAGTGCAAGATGCTGTTGCAGGATTCGGTTGATCCAACACGAAACCTTTCAGTATTTGGGAAAACTATAGACCTGGTGAACAGGTTCTGTTATCTGGGCAGTTGCATCTCACCCGGAGGTTGGATATCGGATAAGGTGTCTTTGCGTATACAGAAGGCTCGTTTGGCATCTACCGACCTTAGTCATTTGTGGCGTCGACATGACATCCGAACGCGTAAAGTTTTTGACGACCGACTGTGGTGCCACTTTTGACTGTGATTGGTATCAGACCAGAGATCAACTAACTTTATGCAAATGCTGACTGAAGTGCGTGATTACTCATCCGGTTATTCCAACCATGCAGCTGCTTGTCCCACGTTGGAACGCAGGTGGACTAGGATTAAAGAGTGACTGACTCTCTTTTTGGTTAGATACGTGTTTCTGTTGGTTGAACTTTTCACATGTAAACCCCGTTCCTTCGGGTTTATAAAATAAATTTATCACGTTTGTTCATCTCAGGTCTCTGAAATGGAAGCCCGACAATGTGCCGAAGATAATGGCGTGTATGCTTTTCTCGAAACTTCCGCAAAAACTGGCAAGAATGTGCACGAAGCTTTTATCTCCACTGCCCGAGGGATTTTACTTCGTAATCCCGGTTTGAAACATGGAGATTCCATCCCGTCCGGTTTAGGCGCATCCCAGTTGAATTCGGGGTCATTGGATATGCGAAAAATGTGCTGTTAATCACGGATTGAGTCAACAGAAGTTCCATTGTACTTATCAGTAAGTGCATATTAAATAATATTTCATAACAAGTAACTACTCCAAATTTGTTTTCGCCACTTGTCACTCGGCTAATATAAACGGCAGCAGGTGTTTTCTGATTCCAGAGGTTATGGTAGTTTTCATTCAGTTAGGAAAATAGGTGTATCAGTGAAAAAACCATTGGTATCTGTGTATGTGTGAAGAACGATTTGAGTGTCTGTTTCGTATGGCACTACTTGGATGATGTCTTTTTTCGAAGCCTTTCTCATAGAGAATGGTTGATGAATTTGTGACGTGGATTGATTTCGTATGAATGTGTACTCCGTCCACTCCGCATTTCTAGACATAATTGGTTCCTAAGCTCAGTTGTTTTGACCGTGTGCTTTTTCCACACCGTTGGTCGGCGGTGAACATCACTGTGCCAATTTTTTTTATACAGGTTATATAAAATGTATAAACCATGAGTTCAACAGCTTCGTGATTCACTACCAAAAGCTCCGCTTAGAAACGAGGGCTGACAGATTCTCGGAATCCGTTTCATTTATATACATCTGCGGCGCTTATCGCGGTCAGCACTTAGGTTACAATACTACCACTGAAAATGAGATTATTACAAAACGGTTTTTGGGGGGATTAGATTTTTCGGAAAAATCATTCCATAAGCGAAGTAAAAAATATGCGTTCTATAAAAACAAAGACTCCCTGCACATCATCGAACAGAACCAGATGTTGTGACCTTGTGAGCTGAATTAGAACATCACATAAGACGCGAACAGTTCACGGTTGATGACAATATGAGTAATGTCTACCGCCGAATTCGACTGACAGTGTTGGCGTTTAAACTTTTTGCCTCAGAATTAAAAGTCAGTGCCCGCTTGACCACCACCTTTCAGAAGCGGTCCAAAACTGTTTTCTTGGCCATGGGGAAGTGGTGATATATTGTTCAGTTCAGTTTAAACAACTATTAAGAATGGAATGAGCAAGTCAGTTCCAGTTGTTATGACACAGGAAGAATCTCATTCGAAAATTAAAAGGTTAGGGAAATAGCAATAGTAAATGAAAAACTATAATTTTCAGTAAAAGTAGCATATAAAGGCGCAACTGGTCACGGCATACCGCCGTCCTTCCACTATCTCTCCCCATTGCGCAGGGGCATCTCCTCGATCTAACCTGGTACTCCCCCTGTAGCCAAATCCTGCTTAAGGGATGTTTTGGAACTTTTCTTCTAAATTCACCACTTTGTGTTCTTCCTGAAAATTCATCTTTTAACCAGGTAAGTAAGTAAATGGGTCAGCTAAAAGGTAATAGTTTCTTGAAAAGGATCACGGCACACTGTCAAACGCTGATGTGTAATCGAGAAAGGCACACCTAAGTGATTTACACGAATCATTGGGGGATTTTATAATGAAATCGACTACACACGCTACCGTATCACTCACTGAACTCCGGGGTTTGCAAGCAAATTGGTATTCGTCAATGTAACTTTTGACTGTTTCCAAGCGCGCTATGTTCAGTTAGTTCGAATGTCGATAAAGAAGTGATATAGGGCAGAATCTCTTGGTTTCTGTTTATTTGCATAACCCTTTAGGTATGGATATGATTGTGACAACACCAGTAATCAGGAATGGGGAATGATTCAAGTGAACTGTTGATTACAGACATTAACTCAGAGAGAGGTGCAACCCTGTACTTGAGTACCGCCGAAGGTAGACCGTCTGGTCCAGAAGATTAGGCTAACTTGGTAAGCTTGATGAGTTTGAAAACTTCCCTGCTGAAGAATTTTGCAAGTTCTGAGTTGTCAACTTGTTGAAAAACTGGGAGAGCGTCCTTCGAGTAACAAATGAACTGAGAATTCAGATGGTTAACATCCATATCGTCAGAGGGGGGGTGACTTTGCTTCTGAGCACACGGTAGATTGATCCCCTAACATCTATATTTGATATTCCGGGAGCGCAGAAACTGCTAGCCGAATATTTATCTCAAACGTCTGATTTCTTTCTTGGCCAAATTTAGCAGTCGACGAATGTCAGGTAAGTTGCGCGTTTTTTACGCTAAATCCTTCTTCCTGCGCAACTGTTTTAGATATGGCGAGACCACTCCTCCAGAGTGGAAGTAAACCGTTTCCATGGGACAGCATATACAAAAGATGTTTATAGTTGCAGCTGCAAATTACACTAAACGGTAATGATCAAAGTTGCGTTGTAACCAGAAAGTGGCAAGGAACAAGGAACGGTTAAACATTGAAAGGTTTTCTTTAGGTAGATGCCCATGATAAAACGGAGCCGTTTACTCTGTATGTACGATAAGTGACCGTGTTTAGAATATATTTTTAGACGAAAATGTAAAATGCTACGATCACTGGTACTGAAGGGTTCATTCAATCTGAGGAAAGAGTTTTCCGGATGATTTGTCAGGATACAGTCCAGCTGAGAGTCACCATGAGATTGGGTGAGATAAATATCATTGAGATTAAAAGATGAAACTGGATATGTTGGGGCCTGGTTAAAATCTTGTACAGTGATATGCAGATTGTCATCAATCCACGGTAAAAGGAAGGGTTGAAATGAATCACAGAAGGAGTTAACTAAGTTTTGTGAACTTTATAATGCAATTCAGACATTCGTGATAAGCACGCGACCGAAACAGGAAAATCTAGAGGCACATAAATCATACATTCATTCAGTCCTGTTAGAAGAATGGGAAAAACGACACCGAAGCCAGAATTGTTGCACTAATTCAAATTGATGTAGATGACACTCCACAATCTCTTTTCTTTTGTAGTCTTGGCCATCCTGACGAAAAAGTGCAGAATTTTAATTTCAACCCCAGATTTGTCTGCGTCAACATTCAGCCGAGTTTCTTTGACGCATAGCACAAGTATTTCTGAAGGCACGGGTCATAAGCAAATAAGTTCGGCCCGGAAGCTTTTTAATCAGGAAGCATGCATTGTTACACAATGTTAGGATACTATCACATAATCCGGCGTTGTGCTACTAAGGCCCATCTACCATCAAGCTCTTTTGCATCTCCCCACGTGATGGCTCCGATTCATGTTGATATCATTCGATAGCGTATGACCCGTGCGTTGTCCGCATTTGGTTTTTATCAACAACATAAACAATTCTGAATATTTGCGCGAGGGCAACGTGATTGCAGGTGACTGTGAGTAAGAAACAGTTCCAGCGATACTGAACCGGAAACTTGGCACATTTTTCTGTTTCACTCTGCATAGCGATGATGCCACTTAAACGCAGCATTAAACTGAACGAAATAAAAAAGGTGATCTATTCAGTCCCTTCGCCTCACAATTGATTGAATTTCACGGTGAAGCTTAATTCAAGGCTGTTGAAGTACCACTCATTTAAGGTTTGATCAGTTTACGAGAACGGTGGTTATGGTCTCATGCATATTTGGCCGACACATTCTTTCTTGTGTTCTAGAGACGAGTGTGGACAAGTGACTTGTTTTGTGGTTGCTATTTCATTTACGTTGTCTCATTCTTCCAGTCAAGCAGAATATTTGGTGCGCCCTCTTACGTTCGCTCTGCGGTTTACCATTTGATATTGATTGGAATCCTTCCGTGCTTACTCGCGTACACACACACACACACACACACACACACACACACACCGACACTTTTAGACAGCATAGTTTCTCCTGTGATTGGTTTGGATGCATTTCAATCAGCGTGGCTGATTCACGCACAAAAATTCTTTTGCTTACCTGTATTGGCCCATATCCATGTTTCAATATTATCATGTCAACTATGATTTACCCGTACTGGTTTATTGGTGTTTCCCGGTTGAACCCCTTTGTTGTATTGCCCTGGAGCCGGGGGTATTTCTTTCCACCAACCAACCAAACCTTGACTGACAGAGGCTAACACTCAGAATGAGCACGGTCGAGAACACTAGCACAAAAACATGTGACCCGATTTCGGATTCCGTAATCACGTAACACAAATTACTCCCCCCCCATGGGATAGAAACAAAACAATGCGTGGATTTCGATCGAGCCAGACTAGTGAATTTCAGACTATGCCATCTGGATTAGTCAACGTCCCCACCACATTTTAACGACTGATGCAAATGACATTGAAGGACATATCCCCATACACGTGCGTAGTGTACCTAGACGACATCATCGTGCAGAGAAAATCAAATCAGGTACAGCTGGAGAACTTGACAGCAGTCTTGAAAAGGCTTAAAGAAATTGGCCTTAAGTTGAGACCTACGAAATGCTGTTTCATGTTATCGGAGGTGACCTGCTTGGGATATATAATCTCATTTTCTGGAATCCATACTGACCCCAAGAAGGTCAAGCAGATAGCGTCATGGCCCACACCATAGAGCATAGAGTAGGTGGGTAGTTTTCTAGGACTGAAGCCATACTACCGCCGTTTTGTTGGACAGTTCGTTCTGATTGCCTCCCCACCGCGCGCTGTTAGATAAAAGTAAGCCAATGCGGTGTGATAAGACCTTCACCAATCTTCGAGAGAGGCTCTGCTCTGCCTCCATGCCAGAACTACCAGATATGTCTCCCTTCGCTGATGAGTTCATATTAGATACTGACGCCTGCGATTTGGCGCTTGGTATGGCATTGTCACAAATTCGAAAGGATGGAAGAGATCACCTTTTGGCCTACGGAAACCGATGCTTGCGTGAAGCGGAACGTGGTTATTGCACAGCGAGGAAGGAAATTTAAGTGCTGGTATTCTTGAAATGTTTCAAACACTTCATAATCGGGCTTAAATTTACCGTCCGCACCGACCACCAATCCCGCTGATGGTTGCAGAATTTCGAGGATGCAGAGGGTCAGACTGCACGTTTGCAAAATTTTTTGCAAGAATACGATTTGGGATGCCGCCACCGGCCTGGAAAGTCTCATTCGAATGCTGATGCCTTATGACGTAGACCCTAACATCATCATGGATACTGTCCAACATGCATCGCGGAGCACGAACCGTACAGCGTGCGAAATAAGAAACATGTCAACAGGTACAAGCAACTGAAAAGGAATCAAGTCTTACGTATGAGCGATTGCGTGCAAGAACAAAACGACCATCGAGGCTTGAGATTGAGAGTACGATTTATGATTGTCTGTGGGCACTGTGGATTCGATTAATGGTGTTAAAGGGGACGATAATCGTCCACTACGGATCAAATTGCTCCGCTCGGATAGTAGTCCCTCAGGCGCTGATACGGAAAGTACTGCAGGGTATACAAACTTATCTGGGGCTGATATAAAAGCTCGAAACTGCTGCCGGACACTATTTTTTGGCCGCATCTTACTTTCACTTGTATATGGCTATCTCCTAAAAGAAGATGGGTCGGAATCACGTATGTCGCGAATTGCGTCTACGCGCAAGCGGTGGTCAGAGGCAAGATCGGAACACAGGATGATCCGGTTCTGGTTCCAAAGACGAGCACCATTAACAGACCGGGGTCCCAATTGCTCGACGTCCAACTTGAAAGTGCTGATCCATGTTTTCGGTTGTCCTCCAAGGTCGCAGCGCCGACCTTGACATGGGAGAGGTGACAGACACTGTTTCGAGATCTCAATGTTTTGGCATCGCAGGATGTGTCCGAATCACTGCACCTACACAGAGACGTTGTTAATTTCCGTAATCTTTGTGGATGCTGCGGAAGCTTCAAGAACTCACTGCAGGCCAGTCGGGCACCGTTGCAGATTGTGACTGTGGACTACCGAAACGAAGTGGTCGGTGTGGATATTGTAAGCCTCTTGACCAAAATCTCGTAGGGCCACAGATACATTCTTGCGTTGGTTGACTACCTCATGAAGTGGTGTGCGGCTATCGCCGTACGGTAAATTGATGTGATAACCATCGCTAATACCGTCATGGACCATCGGTTGAGTCGGGTGCTACTGGACAACTAAATTCAGAAGGAGCTTCAAACTTTGAGAGTGCCCTGCTTCTAAAACTTCGTCACGCGCCCGGAATAAATCCAAAAAAGCTATTTTCCAAAAGGAAACGTGCAGGTCGGAAGAACGAACCACACCTAAAAGTTGTTACTTCACTGATCAAAATCTGTATGGATAGAACAGTCTGCTAGCACACTATCTTCTCACATATCTTAGTGCGTTTCGTCGTTCGATTGGACAAACTTCACATTTCTTATGAACTAGAAGAGGTATGATTTTCTTGTGACAGCCGACTACCCTGTGCGGTGTGGGGCACGCTGAAACGAGGGAACCAATCAGCTCATGATCATTTAGTGACAACACTTCGATATCAAAAAGAAAACTATTACAACAAGAAATCCTTCGGCACTCCCCTAGGTATTGGTGAATAGGTGTGGTTTTGTGAAACGCAATCAGACTCCGATAATGTTCAACAAAGAGTGACGTGGGTTTCTCATGATCGAACGTTTGTTATCGGCCACAAACTGTGTATTCCGAGATCTCGGAGGCTCACAGCATTCGTTTGTTGTACGTTTTAATCAACTGAGGTCAGCAAGCAGAACATGACGGTTCCGACACCAGCATAACTGAGGCAGTAATTGAGTTGGAGTTTCCGAGCGAAGGAGGCATCGCACGGGCGCCAGGAACAACGCTTTAAAAAGAGGAGCCATATAAACGAAAACCAAAAATGATCATCATAAGGAAATCCATTATTGTTTGGTTGCTGACGACCGTCTCCGCAATAATTGTGTTATATTGAACTCGGGTTTGCAAGATACTGAGTGCGAAAGGAAGGATAATTCATTCATCACGTAGCGCTACCATTTTGTGTTATCATTATTCTGTTTCTTGTTTCGTTTTGCTACGTGCTTTTCCAATACGATCTTACTATTCCTTCGATGTCCTGAATACCTGGCATATTCTAGCCGTTGAGATAGCAAATGAGCGTGAGAACATTTCAGAATGTACAAGTTTCTTTGCTATTTGCATTGTATTTGTCTAGACAGAGTCAACATCTTGATACATATTGCACAAGAGGAAAAGTGGGCTTATTTGAAATGAACGCGGGCGCGCCATGAATGTCTGAGGACGATTAAAAATAAATTCATGTTGATTGAAAACGAAACTAACGGATATCCTGTCTATTCATGATTTAAACGAATCTGCTGCTCATTTTTCAAGAACCTTATTCGTTTACCCAACACTGTTGCAACACTACTCGTTTTTCCATGCCTGATCTGCGTTCTCATTTCGTAATCGTGAACATGATCCCTAGGAGTTGTGGCATCAATCTGTTTCCCTCGGTAAACCCCAGCCGTCTAGGGATTGGATGAGAGTTTTGATCAAATACCGGCAACCGCGTTTCCTTCATTTTATATTTTTCCCGAATTTGACTCATAAGCGTATATTTTTTTAATTCATGATTTTCATCTTCTGGTTAAAACAGTTACACATATATGATAGGAATGCATATTTTCGGAAGAAAGTATTCACAGTACCAAATTAAGCTCGATTAGGATTAACTCGACGAAATTTACAGAATCCAAAGGAGAGAAGGTCAAAACTAAGACAATGGGAGAACAACTTAGTGCAGCCCTGATAATAGTGAAAGATCATAGTCGTATTTCGAACGGCACTTATGAACAATTACGACCTACGGGCACTAGTATTCCTCGTCAATATGGCTTACCGAAGTGAATATAAGTCGGGGGTACCACTAAGACCGATACTTGACACGAACGCTTCACCCGACCACTCTGTTGCTCGTTGGCTCCTTAATATACGGGAACTAGTACGCAGAAGTATTGCTCAATACAGCTTGAACGAGACATTTCAGTGAGTAGAATTAATGAGAACAAAATACGACAGAAATTAACATGACCTTTCTGGATGTAACATCACTATTTACGAACTTCCCATTGTTAGAAACTATAGAATGTTTGTGCGATTACACAATTGAAAACGAAATAAATGTTGGTATCCCGGTTGCCGATCTGAAAGAACTACTACGATGCACGCTAAATATCCAGTTCGGCTTCAACGACAAGCTTTTCCGAGAAATTGATGGAGTTGCGATGGACTCGCCTCCGGGACCCCTACTTGCCGACATTTTCGTTGCCAAACTGGAAAATAGGGCGCTCAGAGACACCATAGAAAGACTATCCAGTTTTTACCGGTACGTAGACGACATTTTTATTTCGATTGAAAAATGTGTTCACCTAGATAAGCTCAGTTTCACATACGAAGTGGAATTAGGGGACAACTTTCATTTTCTGGTTGTAAACCTTACAAAAAGAGGAGATAGGAAGCTTGTCCGCCGCATATATCGCGAGCCAACATGAACCAGCTAATACACCCATTTTGCCAGTTTCATACCTTTAAAACGCAAACAGGGTCTATTTCGGTCCCTAATGTCTGGCGTTCAAAAGATCTGTCCCGAGAAAACCGTGAATGAGAAATTGGATTACATAAAACAAACACCACTAATCAACGGGTACCATCATCATCGTATGGTGTTAAACAGGGCAAGCCCCACTGACGACTGTCTTTCTCACCATTTTGCACGTGGAAGTGGGAAGAACGAATGCACAATATCACATGGAGTGAATCTACAGGGGGGGGGAGGGAACAACGCCCCAGTAACCAACACACGGAATACACAGTCTAACCGTACAAATGCACATTGATCAGTCATTCAGATTCAATAGAACGTGACAACACGATCGCCAATGTTCACGGTTTGCTGCCATATCTTTCAATGTCTTCATCCAACTGGTTGAGGAATCTTTTGTACCTCAACCACGAAGACGCGAGACACTTTTTCCCGAAGTTCGCTGTACATCTTTTCATTCCTCGTTGCCACGTCATCCGTTGACCTCCACGTGGCATCTTCCAGTCCTTAAGAAGAACGAAAAGCATGGCACGATATGTTAGACGTGTGTCTGCCATACGTACCACGTGCCTCAACCAACGAAGTCTACTAATCTGGATACGCTTTGATAGAACACTTTCTCAACTAGTACCCAATACTCGATTTCTGACCTCAGCATTGCTCACTCGATCATTCCATCCTATCTTAGCGATACTACGCAAATATCGATGGTCGAAAATCTGAAGACGATGAATATCTGCACGCAGACCCCAAGTCTCACAACTACACAACAAAACTGAACGCGCTGTGGTACAGTACATACGACCTTTCAACTTCAGTGAAGTACCAGGTCGGCGTCACAAGTGCTTCAAAGCATCGTAAGCCGCTCAAGCCTTGGATATAGGTGTGCTCACCTCTACTACAGTGCTCTCGTTCGTCGTGAGTGAAACGGCCAACAGTTTCTGGTACCTCCTCCTCGAGCATCAAGCTCGGAACAGTTGACGTCTAGTCTTGGAGCATTACTTTGCACTATGAAGGTTCCAAGTGTATGCCGCATGGAGCTACAGCTCTTGTGAGTCTGCCTAGTGCACGTTGCGCATGTTCCGTGCATTCAGACAAACAGACAAGGTCGCCGGCGTAGTCTAGGTCACACAGTTTCTCACTGTTTCCTAGTTCGACGCCCAAATCCCGAATATTTCGCAAGGCATTTTCCTCTATCTCGTCGATGACGAAGTTGAACAGGAATGGCGAAACGGGACATTCTTGTCAAACACCTCGGGTCGTTTCGAATGTACTGGACAGTTCTCCGTAAACCCGTACGCGGTCAAAAGTATGAGAATGCAGTGATCTCAGTAGGTTCACGAATTTCTGTGGCATACCTTTCCGGTGAAGAGCACTGAATAACGTGGTTCGGTCAACTAAATCGAAAGCGCCTTTCAAGTCGAGGAAAACCAGTATTGCCGGTCGACGGTGTGTAATGCACTTCAAATGGTTGATGAGGAGTAAGAATTTGGTCGATGCATTCTTGACCTGCGCAGAATGCGGCTTGTTGTTCGCGGGCGTTTCTCCCGCTAGCCGGTTTAAGACGGCGCAGCAAAATCGAGGCTAACACCTTGGTGACTATCGAAATTAAGCCAATCTCGCGATGGTCACTACAGTCATTGCGTATTCCCTTCTTGAAGATGAGAACAGGTAATGACTCACCCCATAACGCAATACGTTCCTCCTTTTAAACGTTACGAATTAAGGTGGTAAGTGATTTTATTACCGCACCACCACCCATTTTGAAAAGAACTGGAGGGAGTCCGTTGGGGCCGGCCGCTTTCTCTCACTGTAGTAACCGAATGCATGCCCCCGCTTTTACTTTCGATGGGGGCTGAAGTGATATTGTTCAAGGAATCACATTTCTTGACGTCAGAGCAAGTGCATTAGCGCGCGGCCAGCTAAACCACTCCTTGAAGTATCCGACCCAACGGTTGAGTCTTTGTCCTTTCCGTGCATAGGCTCTCGATTTCTATCGCATATCGTTTTACGGACCGGGGTTTGCCGTCCACCGGTGTCGTGAATAAGTCCGAACAGTCTTTGACTATTACCTGAAACAGCTGCTACTTCCATTTCTTCCCATACCCTGACCCACCAATTTTCACGATTATTCTTAAGGCTTTTGTAACTTGCTTTTGTAGATTTCTTCGTATCTCAATCACTTTTTTACAGTTCAGGAGCTGACATTTTGCTTCATTAGGCTGACCAACCATTGAGAAATCCAGTGTCTTTGATGGACATCAGGTCTGGGACCACAGACTAAATCTGCTGCCACGTGTATCGCCTGCCGAATATGGACCCAATGCTCATCTACATTACTGTTTGCCGTAGATCCTAGTTCATGCGATAATTTCTGTTCATAACTGGTCCGGACTTCTGGATCAGACAAACGATTTTCGGCTAACCGGGTTTGCGGTTTGCGTCGATGACCATGGAGCTGGAGCGATCATCGCATTAAAACTAACGCATGGTCCAACTCTACGTACGTGGACCAGTAGGATCTACAGTTCTGAACAGAACTGCGCCACCGTTAGCTTACTGCGATATGATCGATCTGGCTCAGAATAACTGTAAAGTTAGAGCGCCATGTCGCTGTGCGGCGCGAGCTGTGTCGGAAATTTGTACTGGGTAGGAATAACCGATTGTCTACACAAAACTGGAGAAGCCCATCCCCGTTATCTGTGCGTTGAGCGGGTAAGACATAACGCCCCCCTAAACAAGCTTTTGTCGCACTAAGTTTGCCAACTTGTGCAATAAGATCACCAGCTAGCACTACAATGTCAGAGCCTTTACTCCTGCGAGCGAGGGTAGGGAGTTCATCGTAGAACTCATCCTCCTACGTGTCACAGCTGCAGTCCTTTGGGGCGTATGCCGAGATCACAAACAAACTGCGCTTAACACAGTTATCCCTCCGAACGCTAACCGACCCCTGAGGTCTCACCGAACACAAACAACTAATAACCGATATCCACTGTAAAAGGGCAGCCTCAGATTTGTCAATAAAGACTGTTCCTACACCACATTGACCCACAGCTCTAGCTGCTTCGCCTCCTGAAGTGCTTTGTAAATACCTTGATGAGATACCAGGAGCAGTTAATTGAATCGCACCGCTCGAATCCTGGATATGCGTTTTACTTACGCAGCAGATATCAATCTTCAGAGAATCTTGGGAGCGCTAAGCACGCCTGCTGACCGGCCTGCATGAGAGTACGCACGTTAAAGAAGCCGAGATTCAGAGGCTGACGAGGCTTGAAAAAATGTGAGTTGCATGATAGATGATTATTCACGACACTACTTAACAATGAACCATTTCGAGTATGAGGCGTGTTGTGCGTGGGAGCACTATCGGTGAATAGAGGGGGCAAAGAGACGCGGTTAGGGACAGAAGACAAAGGTTGAATAAAAGAGAGAAAACTCTGAGCAGTAGCCCACTTATCACTGCCCACCCCGCTCGATGCAATGGGCAGCGTGGTCCTGATTATCCTGCGCGACGGCGGATGCAGAATGGAATTCTTTGTAGTCGTGCAGTTCATGGGAGATGTTGGACGGGTACTGCTAGGGTGTCCAGCCACAAAGCAGAACGATTAAGGTTCTCAACCGAAGCTATAAGTTCTGACAAGAGCCAGTCCGCAAGGCAGCGGGGGTGGCTAAGTGGAAGCCCGTGTGCTTGAATCAGTTTTTCTTCCACTGATTTTACCGAATGAGTTGTCAGCTCAGGTCGACCCCCAATCTGGTGCACCACGAGACTGGACTTTGTCTGGCCTCTGCCCATTGACCGTTCGGGCATGATTGGATCTCCGGCTTAAGGAAGCCATCCTGTATAGCTCTTTGGGTCTTGGAGGCACACAAGCCACCCTACCACGTCAAGTTACAGTCGCGTCGGTACCCGGAAAATTTCATTCAAAAGAACATTTTGGGGGTACTTAAGTGACCAATGGTAATGACCGTCAAGAAGAAAGAATTGCACATGCAACTTCCCTTCAAAAGAGATATTAGAAGTGACATTCTAGTCCCGCGCCCAAGAGATGCAGTCAGCCGTACATTTCCCGCTGCCACTCTACCCGCCCTTATCACTAGCCGGTCAATGATTTCTTTGAATCTCAAAGACAATCCCCGTCCTCTTCTCTTCCATGTTAACCTATTTATTTGTTTGCTTATATTCGGCAAGCTATGTAGGAAAAACGACGCGGCAACCATCTCAAAGAATCTAGAAACACAAACCGGTTTGGTTGAGGACAGAAACTAGAAGAACCGTGACTAGTACAATCGTAGCGCACCTTACCGACATAGGGCACCAGGTGGACAACGAAGCCTTCAGAATAATTTACAAAGTACCCGTGAATTCTTCGAAGGCCGTTCGTCAAATACATTTGGGAACAGCGGAGGCAGTAGATATTAGGCTGTTAAAACCATCGCTTTGTTCACACAAGCGCGTTGTGAAATCACTTCAGATACCCTGGCCGCGACTGGAAAATGAGACGAAATCAAAGTAACCTTGACCGTGACTTTTCAGTCGTGACAGGAAGCAGCCAACCCATCCCAGATGTACTTTCTACGGCGGATTTTCCTTGCTACGGACAATCAACTTTCCACCCTTTTGAAAACCGCACAACACCTGCAACATTGACTAGCCAATCTTAATCTCATACTGTCGACACCTTTCCGAAAATATTCATTCCTATCATATATATGTAACGATTAGCCAAAGGATGAAGTTACCGGGAACGAGCTTGTTCGTTATCGTGCCTTTTTCTCTACAACGCAACGGGATCTTTCAGTAAATTTATGAATTATTGTCTTAAATTGTTCGTCTCAATTTTCACCGTGTTGGATACCATTCAATCTGTAGTCAGTTGTTGACCTCAAGTTCATGTCGGATCTGCGCCTCTCATTTGATCAGACCTGTTTTTCTAGCTATCCAGTTCACACAACGAGAATTGGTGAAGATCGATAATCCACCCGTGTTATCTACTGTGCTGCTATGCTCAAATCGATTGGTTTGCTGTTGATGATTTTTTGTTCCATTTCTGAATTGTTATCTGAGAAAATTTATTTACCTACTTGCACAACGGAAACAGTTATTCAAATCAAACCTAGCATTTTGCGTTCGTTCCTGATGTGATATATATTTATATGATAATTTAACATGGACTGACTACTGTCTTATGGGTCGAGTTGGGATTTGAAATAAGATACTCTAATGCAAAATCCGGGTTTCCTCAGTCAGTTTCTCGAATTCTTAATTGATTTACTGAACCCTTTTTGGTGAAGCTTAATTCGCCCTCCTGTATTTCTTTCTTCACCCTCTCCCACCTCTCTTAACCAGTCGATCCTAACCAACCTGGTCACTCCTGACAGTATTCTATTATGCAATCGTCCCACTCGTTTGAGCTTTGGTTTCTGGGTGTCGCGTGTGGATCACAACGGTTGTATCGTACAGTATTCAACAGTAACTCACTCCACACCCTCCTTGCGATGCACAATGCACGAACAGAGATCCTGTAGGTCCGTTGTGCACGCGGTTCCGCCGACGATGGGTGGTTCTCACCTGTCAACGGACCAACGTCTTTCTCGAATAATACTCCAATTGGATCGCCTGTTCGGTACGGACGAGTTTAGAGTTTCGTTGTCCCCGTTTCCTCTTATTTTGCTCTCGCTCACTTATTCCGATATTCTTTTGATCACATAATTTTAAAAGACAAATCAGACGGTCATTTCGAGCTCATCGCACGTAAGCACGCTGTTGCACGGCATTCGTGTGCGCACATGCACTTTGACCTTCACCTATTTTTGCGGTATTAAAACCAGATGTGGACGGTCGTCATGTTGTTGTTTTTTAATCTGTCCTCTCCGTTTTGCTCCCGATCTTGCTTGTGCAGCTTCTCAGCTCTCTGATTGTTTGACAACATCGACTCGCGCCCGCGTACTCACATGGGTCTCATAGGCTGACCCTGTTTTCGCATTTGCCACTTTCCGAATCTCGAATTTTATGAATAAAATCCGGGTTACATCTCTGTGTGTTTATCTGTCCACTGGTTGCTAACATTTTGTTTATAGTTAAAAGTACCCCTGTGATTCGTCTTTGTTCGCAGCTCAATATACTGTTTCATTTTCCGGTTTACTTGTTTTTTTTCTACTCAAACCTTTATACAGACGCACATGCTCGCTCATTCACTCACTAACTCATTTTCATGTTATACTCCTTTTTTGACAGTTTTCTTTTCCTTAAAGCATGATTGGTATGGAAAGAAGAAAATCTGTCAACCATTACCTTTTTCCTATCACTATGTTTGTGTTTCTCGGGATCCAGTTTGATCTAATGAAATCTATTTCCGTTTGTTTATCGCTGTTGCACTGTAGTACTACACTACCTCATCAGCAGCCCTTATTGATTAAAATGGTCGCGCGAACTGGTTATGGACGCATGAACTCAGTTCAGCCACATCTCTCGCGTGTTTTAATTCACTGTAGGAGTCTAAAATATGGGTTTCCCGGTGTTCAGTTCAGATCACTTTACACAACCACACACACACAATTCAGTCTTCCGGTTTCGCTTGCCAACCCACAATATCATCCGGTAGGAAATGAAGGAGATCTTGTTCCAGACTGAAGATTCTAATTGTAATTGCACTACTAACCACGGCACTTGGCCATGTTGCTTATTGTCTCATCATCCGGTAAGCGGGTCTCTTGATCCCCAGTCCGACTAAACCTATTGTTTTGGGTTTTCACACCCTTTCGTCACCCTATGGAACGACCGCCTGAACCTTTCCTCCAGTCGCTTTCTGCTTATGAGAGCAATGTTCACTGAGGAGCTCTATCTGTGGACGTGCGTAACACATGTCCCAACCACTGTAACTTGGTTAGTTTAAGCTCTGACCTGAAGAGTGACCCCCGGTCTCTAGCGCACTACTATGGTATGATGGATGTAGCGCTGTTCCGTGGGTGTTACAAGTGTACACTTTGCAGATACGTAGAAAAAAGGAAAACTCGATGAACCAAAATTCTCACGCTGATAAAGATGGGATTGGTGACCTATGTCTGAGCACGTTACACTGCTTACACCTAACCTCGACATTGGTCATTTTAGATCACAGTATATGTGACAACGGATTGCGTCTAGGCCAGTTGTCGTCTTTATGTCTCTGGTACGTCCTAACTAGAACATACAGCTTAATGTTTGCCTTTTTACTCGGAAAAATTTGCATCAGACGGCCGGCAAATGGTAGAACACGCACAATCATTTACCACCGTTGAGGTCTTCTCGTAGACTGCGACCATAATTTCCGAGGAAGAGGCCTTCACGGCAGCATGCCTTGAACCTGTTCCCTCCCCCCCCCCTCCGGGGGGGGGGGCCTCCAATTGCTAGCTGTTGTACAATTCGTTTCATAAGTGACGCTCGAGAGGACATCGCTCACAGGCTGTCTATATATCGGGTAATGTGCATAGGGCCATGCACGACTGAGGCAAACCACAGATTACATGTTCACATGCGATCGGTATCGGGGTTCAGTTCGCCTGTTGTCTAAGGGTTTGACGATCACAAGGACCACGAACAAGACAGGCCCTGACTGAACACAATGAGTGCGTCTGTGTGAAGAATGGCTTATACCACATACTGTCATCTTATTGGTCTGCATGGTCATAAAAGGGGACTGTTTGAAATGATGATGCCCTCTTCGACATGCTGACGAAGAGCATGGGTCAAAACTAGCTACCATCGTTTCTCCTGGTTTCACGTGAGTTTTGTCTGTCTCACTAACTCTAGTAAGAAGACTCCTCTGCCTTTGAATCATTGTCTTTTTTGTCATGAACTGTTTGGGCCATTGATCCGCTTCACCGGCTCCAGCTTTGCCATGGAATTACGGCAAACAGCGACTTGCTGCACGTTAACGAAACTAGGCTGTCTGTGGACGAAGTTTTCCAGTACCCTTACAATGCTTATCCTCAGAACTGCACTGTAAACGATGACAGCGAGGGCAGGCACTTGGGCCATTCATTCGGTTTTTTAGCTAAGTTGGGACGGGGTGTACTCAATTCACCACAAGAAGATTGTTTCTATCATGTAGAATCGGTAGTCTCCTAGGTATTTCCGGGTCACAAGAATGTCTCTGCCGTTTTGTTGAGCTTTACAGTAAACGTATGGTGTTACCAAATCCTTATTAATGAGATGCGATTTCGCATACTTAATCACATACTTCATGAACAAGAAATCAGTGTAGCACTAGATTGAATGTCGTAGAATATACTGGTTATTTGCGGTTACTTGTGCTAACAACCATCGGCCATACTGCCGTTTCCCGTTCTCAAATCTTCACCATGAGCATAGAGTTCACGTGGTGTTCAGTGAATAATAAAATGGCAAGCGAGCATGTTATTGCAATCGAAGAGACTGTGAAAGTCTGATATCCGACGTTTTCACTGGCGCAGGGCAGACACGTGACACTGTTGCCCCTTTCGATCAACAGTTTTGGCCAAAAAAGTGCATCGAAGTTCCTCATATCGTATTTCACACCGAAATAGTCGCACTCTTGATGGTGTCGTATATACTTATTCATTTTTCTAACATTAACCATGCTTAAAATAAAACCTCGAATTAACGTTGAAGAACTGTACAATAATCCAATCTAACCGAGCACACAACCATGCGTTCGACAATCGTGAGTAGTTGATCCCGTTTATCAAAACTGACAGAGAGCAACAGACACAAGAAGTCACAGTTACACAGTTGAAACTACGTTGTTAGTAAACACCTAGTTCTACGTACTAACTTCCGCACCATGTCTTCCCGTGCATTCAAACACTACTTCTCTTGCCAATCCTCCCGTGTCGTCCGTCTCAACTTTCACCGCGTCTTGCAGGAAGTGGAAGAAAGATCACAGAGATAGGCATTAGGATGCGGTTTATGTCGGACGCATTGGCACTGCAGGGTCACTCATTGTGTACTTGTTGTATGGCCAGAGAGAGAGAGAGACTGTTCTGCAATTTAAACACAGATCTTGATTCACATGTGTTATTACTAATTCACAAAGTAGCACAACTGTGAGCGGTGGCACAAAAAGGTAAGGTCCGACTCCGTATCCCGTCATCACACAAAACGAATGACCTAAAAGCTGAAAACACCGTATCTCAAGGGAATTACTGGTGGGTTGGTTTTCTTTGTCATCTTCCCGCAAACGATGTACCCGGCCAGATCCGCTGAGCAAGTTTTTACTCCACACATTTCTGTTTTGTTTAGGACTGGCCATTCCTAATTGTTTACCAACCATTATCTGTCTATACGAACATCACTGGATCATGCAGTCCGTTCGTGGGGACATGCTCAACACCTGTCTGACCAGTATGCCTTGTTCACGGTTTGTGTTTGAACTAATTGTTTGGTTCATTGACCCAATTCTCTGCTCTTTATTTCAGCGTTGCCGATCAGGTGTTCCTATGGAATGCGAGCAGTGTTGAAAAACACGCTTAACATGGTATACGAACGTCACCAATTAACTGTTGTGATAGTCGTTTTCTCCTCGCTCCGTGATTTCTACGTACGGCCTGTGCACCGGATCTCGGCTCGCGACTCCTATCGCTCCAGTTCGCAATGGCACGCAAAAGACGGTAACACAACATGCCAAATGACAGCATATTTACAGGAATTGACAACGCGGTATTTAGAGCGAAAATGGAGCATTCCCGAATTCGGGTACCCATTCAGGTTCATGCACTGTCGGGCCGGTTAGGTTGATAAAACTTATGCCAGGTTGATTACTGATTGACCCGATTTAGGTCAGACGGCAGACAGCTGCTTGATTAGCAAAAAGGGTTTAGTCGTTGTGCTATCCGGCGATTTATTGACTATTTGGTCCGGCCTCGAACTGATCAGTAACTTTCTTCGGGAGAGGTTGTTTTGTGACTTCCTGAGAGTAGTACACTCCCATTGAAATGCAAAAGTTTTGTGTTGGTTCGACCGATCAGCATGGAATCAACAATTGGAGGGGTGTATGTGTGTGTTTAAATCCGATAGACGTGTATTTATTTGTTTACCTACTCAGAGTGAGGGAAGCAGGGACGCACGAATCAGACAAAAGTAGTCAGGACGATCAAAATGAACAAACGGAAACCATGCCGGATGATCGAACTTCCGGTGTACCGTTCCGGAGGAACGAAACAATATCCTCACCACATCCGGTTGTTCTACTGCTTCTAATATACGTTGACTCTATATGAAATCTGGCGCGGAAAAATTGTCCGGAATTTGTTGTACCGAGTGCATCTGAGATGATGAAGCGGCAAAGTTACAGGCAGAGCAAGTTTGCATGAGGGAGAATCAAAAAGTCAAAATATGAAAGGAGAAATAGAACTTGGACCGCCCCCTTCCGAGAATGTTTGGATTGTGGATTTGGACATCCGGTTCTCGTCATTTACGATGAAATCCACGGGCCTTGTTTTTTGACGGGGTTTTTGTGCGCCTAACAATCGTTTCGAGTAAACCAGGTTTCGACCATATGACTGAAATTTTCTATTATTTTTTACTTATTGAACGTATACTTTAAATGGTACACATCAGTGGGAGAATGTTCCCATACAAAACAGGGCGACCACGACTGATGTCAAAGTCAGATACTCCGTGTTGTGGAATAATTAGCGTTAGACTATTTGATTTGGCGTCCTAGTTGCCGATCTCCATGAGATCAGCTTACCAGAAATTCCTTGTAAATAACTGCAAATAAACCAGTTGAAACGAAGAATTTTCCAGATAAAACCGTCACGGCGTTTTCGGTGGAGATTATGAATGCCCAAAGTTTCGGTAACCACAGCCAACCAAACACACACAAATTGGGATATCCATTGGCTTATGATTACCACCTTATTTGTTTGTAAAACTGTGATGGCTCAGCAGGTGTTACACGGGTCACGGCCCGGTACGGCTTTGTGGAAACATGCTGAGGAGCCCCAACCAACCAGAATCGCGGTGAACAGGCCTAAAAACCCCGCCGTAATTGGTCAACATGTAATCTACCAATTATTCCGTTTGCCGTAATTTATGCATATCAATTATGCATTAAAATTGATGTACAGTTCCGCAATCCCTGGCCTTCTCGTTATTTCGATTGACAAAGTTCTGGGTTGGAGCGGTTTCAATGCGTTCTTAGTTCAAGTATCGTGAACAGTGCGGAAATCTGTTCTGAAAATGGTTTCCTGAAGGAATCGAGATGGCGTCTAATTATAGTCTCTACCGGTGACGCTGTTTTGTTGACGTCATACCATTTACAAAAACGAACACATGATGAATCAATCTTTCGGTACAATCCGAATTTAAGTTTGTTCCTGATTCATGCACTTAAACCTGTCAAGTAATATGATTACAATTCGATTTGAGTAGTAGGAGGCTTGTCTACGAAATGACTCATGATGCAGAGTATCAACTCTGAATTCACCCCATTGAAAAACCGTGGAGACAGTGCATGGCTCTTTCACCTGACTTGTTTAGTGTCATCTGCAATGCGTATCCGTCGAATTGCGTGATTGTGAATCGCCCACACACACACACTTTGCCATTAGGCTGTCCAGACGGGCTTGTTTGGTGTCAAAACTACCCGATACATCGTCCAACCAGCCTCGACCGTGAACGGCAAAAACTCGTCAGTTGCACAGAAATCGGCTTCTCAGTATAGACCTAACGGAAACGGAATGCACTATAGACAACCTGTAATAGTTGTCTACTGGATCAGCTTTCAGTTGATGAGTTGAGCATTTGACAGCCGTGGATTAGTCGTGTCCTCTTTTCAAAGTACTGGATATTATCGAATGTTTAATGAGAGTAAAAAGAATGTCAGATACTGCACAGTGAATGATTCCATGTATATTTACAGTCAGTTTAAACAACCATTGGTCACGCACTAAATGTTTTAATCTGCCCACTAAATCTAGTGAGAAGACTTTTCTGCCTCCGAACCATCTCGTTTCATTGTTACAGAAATAAGCAGTTTATATAGGAAAGCAGGTGACCGTGGTCAAAATCATGGTACGAAGCACATTGGTCCAAAACGCTTCTCATAACCGGATCTTTCAATTGACTTTTTGGTTACGTCTCTGACTGGTTGATTTCGTCCAGGTCGGTTAAACGCAACCCTTGGTCGCTGATTGGTTGATCCCGTTTGGTTCGGTAAGAGCGACTGTTGGCGGCTGATTGGGTGATTTCGTTCCGTTTCGTGATGACCCGATTGGGCTATCAGTTTTGGGCAAACTGTGACGTGCTGTCTGCTATCGGTACGTCAGCCAGTATCCTCACACTGGGTGGCTTTGGTTGCTATCTCTCAGTGGGAACCTCAGTCAGAAATGCTAAGATTAAGAAAAAAAACTACAGATAGTATGAAGTTGACACAGATTGTGAGTACAAGGGCATCACCGAGCACAACATCGAGCTTTGTTCTCTAACGTATCTAGTCACCGGCGGGGACAATCTCTTGGATACCATCCAGTAATTTCCCGTAAATAGTTACCAATCTACTATGATCGGTGCTGGTCGAGTGGTCTGAGGCGTTTGCTCACCACCTCGGAGGTCAGAGATTTGAAACACCGGTTACTGTGGGTGATGGACAGTAATCCAGCTGATTACCACACCTGAACTATTGGGACCTTATGTGGTTCTCCACTCGAAGTCTACAGGGCCTGTTGTCGGTTATACCTAGTACTGCAGTGGACCTTTGTGGTTATGGGATTATACTTCTCCCATTGCACTCATGTGCAAGTATGTAATTTTAAAAAAAAACAATGTACGGAAGAAGCCCTTGATGAGTATCAGAGAACAAGGCCTCAGCGAACGTTCTCGGTGATTTCATTAATACGCGATTATAATCGAATTTATTTGCAGAAAAAACTCAGCTTTACGAAACGGTTGTGGTTAAAAGCCGATGACACCATCTTCGAACGTGATTTCGATCCAGACTGTGCTGTGCTGATTTACCCCGTCCGTCGAATGATGAGCGGATTAACTGGTCGACTGACTAAATCTGACTGACTGACGATTTAACCACGCATATTGCTTCGTCCTCCCTATTTTTTGTAATATAACTGTGATTGTAACGACTTGATGATGGAATAATCGGAAGTACATTGTTCACCTACACCTTGCTTTCTGACAATACAACTGACTTTGTTGTTTCATTCACTTGCGCAGTCAGACATTTTCGTACTCGCGCACACACACAGCAGACGATTGATCCATATCCCACACACATGCACGTATGCACGCATGCAGGTTTGACACTATTCTTGCTCCATCCCGGGCTGCACTGGCCAATCACGTCTTCACGTGTCTTACGTCCATGCCTGGTCTGATCCAACTGTACGCTTGGCTTGGGTTTTCACTGGCATGTGACCAGGATTCGTGTACTTAATTACTTACCTGCTTGCGTCTTTGCTGGCATGCACTCGCGCTCGACCATCCTTTTTTGCTGAATACGCGTTCGTGCGCACTGTCATGATTACGCTTTCCCTACCAGTTAGGGGACACAACGCCCCTTTCACGTGGCTTTGGAAGCAGTGACTAATAGCAACGGTTTGCCTACCACAGGAAAGCACCTCGGGGAAACCAGCACAAAGCTGCGCAGTTTGACAATGCGCGCTCAAAGTTTTAAGACATGCAATAACTTCGTGAGGTGTTCACCTGTTACTAGGTTGACGAACGGATACGAAGTGTAGGCTAGAGATCATTCCGCTGCCAGAGAGTTAATTAGCCTTTTCGTTCATGGGACGTATCGCCTTTAGAAGTCCAGGACGAAATATAATTTCATCTTTCTAGGCAAGATAACGTAGAGATAATGGGAAATTCACTTATATTTTCCGCACCAATAAATCCGTCTTGCGAGCCGTAGTCAAAAAGCTGACCTTCCGTTCACCGGTTGGTTGCTCTGTCGGTTGAGCTATCGCTGTAACGCCAATCAGACGCGAATAACGCAAGTGAATATACAAACATGTGCAACCACTATTCGGGGGAAACACAGCATCCGTTCTAGTTTTAAGCATACACTTCTGAATGGGACGAACAGCTCCCGGCTGAACGAGATCGAAAAGACAAATTAATTTATCTGTAGAATATATTGTTTGCATAAGGACCAGGAACCCTACAGATATGGGAAATCCACTGGTATTTTCAGCATCCGAAAGTCCACGCTGCGTGAGTGAATTGACCCGGCGACCATCCACTTACAGGGCAGTTGCTCTAGTTGGATGCGAAAAACGATTCTGGTTCTCCATGCCATCAATATATTCTGCGAATATAATGCGTTCTTGTTCTGTTCTGTCAATTTTCCTCGATTCTCTATGGTAACAAGATCCTACGGCATCTTCACACCACTCGCGGATGCAGATACCGATTCACATCAGTAGTTTGAATATTAGCATTCTAAGAGGTTCATCGAATAGCTGGTTGGTTTCCCAGGTCTCCTATCAAGAGCACATCACTGTCTAACTATTATGACCAGCGAGGATGCGAGAATCGGATCTACCCGGCCAACTGTACTTGGTGGAGTAGCTCGCACCGAGAACTGACAAGACCAGACAACAATAGCAGTAATTTATTCTGTCGGACTTAATAAATGCAAACTCATTTACATGTAACGGACGACGTGAAACTATGGTCAGATAAAGTACTGACCAATCAGAAAGTGGCCTCGCTGTGTCTGAACGATTCGAATGTCAAGATTCGGCTTCGCTTATTGGTTAGATTCTAGAAATGAAGCTATGGCTTACTAGGCAACGCGCGGAAGCACTCGAAACCCCAAAATGGATCAAGTGGTACAAATTTCGTACCATTGGTTTCGCATTTTCATGCGCGGGTCTTGGTTGCCACTTCACAGCAACCGGAGAGAGGAGAGAGAGAGAGAGCTAAATGAACAGAAGCTTCAAGAGCAAACGAGAAGAAAAGGTGAAACTATGAAGACGCCGCTGACCACGGCAATAGCAAGGTTAGACCCAGCGAGACAGATCGGTGGTTTGGCAAACAGACAGTGCGTCTTCGATTGTCCAAAATCGAGGGCAAGATTGGAACCAGCGAAGCGGAGCGATGAACCAACCAATAACCAGAAATTATCTAAACAGACCAGAGCCGCATCAACCAATAGGGTTACAACATAACTAACCAACCAAAAAAGCCGTTCATGAAAACAATTGAGCCAAAACGTTTTTGTGCAGAGTTTTCGTTGTGATCATCAACCATCTAATATAAACTGTCTGTTTTGTGCTAATAAAACACGATGGTTCGCTAGCGAGGCGGATCAGAATAAGTGGTGAAAAAGTTGGTTCCAAATATTCCAATAAATAACCATGTAAGACACATTTGTTCAGTATGACTCATCATTCAGTACCGATACTCATCTCATCATTAGGAGTCACAAAGCATTTCACAGTGGTTTGTTAGGAATCGTCAGCAGTACACTTCCACTGAGTTCTTGATAGGACTCTTGTTGGCGTTAGACAAACCGTTGAGACCCAGTCTGAATAGTCTGTTAGTAAGATGTTGGAGTTATAATCAATCACTCCGGGTTCGAGTCCCAGTTGAGGGGCTAATGAGATGTGCAGTGCAGCTGATGATTCCTGACAAGCCAGATAAAATAGCTTTACAGCAGTGTTTCCATGGTTTTCATCACTAAGTTGAGCCTTGATAATGCATAACGGGTCGCAATATATCTGTGGCGGGGTTTGCATACTACTTACTGAATAAATAAGTAGCCAATTTCTCGAAACGCAAGTGCGGACAGTACTGAAGCAATAATGGACGGAATTATGTCACACGAACTGAGCGAAATAAGATGAGGGAAGCCAGGCAAACCACAAGGCTGCATCCTCCGATCGGATTACGACTGTCTTCAAGTGAACTGGACCGCTGTCATGTTGCTAAGCATTGTTGTTACATTCGGTTGATTTTCGTCACGTCTGAACGAGTGATTTTCGATAAACAACCCATTTACCAGGCACACCTTCTGGATAATGACAGATCTACTGATTATAGTGACATAAACCCGAACACGGCTTCGACTGACTGTTTGTGACAACGTTTGGAAGATGAATTTAACAATACAAATATTTTTGGCGGGGGTGAGGGTGGGGAGAGAGGTAAGCAAACCAGTTGTACGTTGTTAATCGAAATTCCAAGCTCTTTATTTTTGCTGCAGTTAAGATGATCCATCCTCATGACAACCGGGTGTCTTACCGGGGGTTGGCAACACACAATTATGTGTATAGCGGTAGCGGTAGGATTTGAAGCTGCACCTGTTCGCGTCAAAATGAAGGAAAGCATTAAAAGTAGATGCTAAAGCTTAGTGACAAACGTGTAGAACTGAAGTGACAAGTTCGGATCATATGAGAATGCGTTTCAGAAAACGAGACCCTTAACAAACCGGATGACACGATCATACCCATCAGTTCTCAGTGATGAATAGAGCGTTGGCATTGTATGACAAATAAAACTAGAATGAAATGAATCTCTTACTAGTCGACCAGTGGTGATTAAACCGGTCGTCATCATTATGGGATTCAGACCTTGAAGTTATGGGTTCAGATACTGCTACCAAAGCCTGTTACCTACCCTTACAAGAAGAACGCTTGTTTGCCCACGAACAATCTCGTTTTAATAGTACAAAAGACATTGATTGTATAGGGCGCTGATCCTCGTACTCAGTCGTCGCACAAAACGTATTGGTTTGATTGGTACAGACGACTAGATCTTCTAAAGGGCTGGTGTTGAGGCTGAAGACCACTTGTAGGGATTCACCTCTCTCTGTTGATCCATGCCATCGATCGGTTACCCTGGGGCTTGTGATTCTATTGTTTCAAGTCTTGGGCTCGGTACTGGGCAGGTGCTAACGGGATGACTGCTAAGGCAACTTGACTGTCTACCAATGCTGAGCTAGCTCACACCCCCTCAAATAGGATCTTCCTCCTTTCCTTATCTGTATTCTCTAACAAAATCAGATCTGGTCAGAACGACCGAATGCGCCGTACGAAACTGCATGTACATTTTCAGAACGAAACTGAACTATCTGCTGATCAGAACAGAAACCATGAAAAACGAGGGTGACAAATCATTGGACCCCATATTCCGGTGAGGTTTCGCACACAAAATTTCGCAAAACCAGACAGACCATTGAGTCTGAAAACAAACTGATTTGTTTGGTTTGTGGATTTGGCGGCTGACAAAGCCGTGAGAACCGCAATCACGTGATTCATGTGCACCAGGGCACGTGATGCACTCTATTGACCTACGTGGCCTTCATTCGCGTTGGTTGCATGTGCACACCCTAAAGAACTCACACCGAATTTAGTCTGTTCGGTGCCACAGGGGAAAAGCTAACAGATTTTGAGAAGGGCGAGCTACCCGCGTTCTACCAAATGAAACTCACTTTGCATGAAATCGCCAGGCAACGCAAGAGAACGTGAAACGTCGTATGACGACATTTTTTATTACGCACAGAGTGATTTACAATAGAGGAGTAATCTCCATAGCTAAAAGAGGTCAAGTGCGCGTAGCTTCATTTGCAGTATCCAGCCAATCGGGTAAAGCCGGGCCTTAAATGTTACGTTGTGTAGATTCAGCGAAGTTGCCTAGTGATTGGCCAGCACGTTATCTGCCAAAGAATACATGCCTATTTTTGTATGTAAGCGATTGAGCACCGACCAAATGTAACAGAATACATTGTTATTGTTCTTGTCTGGTCTTGTCGGTCTTCCAGTGCTCGTAGTCCGAGTCCAGGTTATTTCATTATATATGATTGGCCGGTTAGATACCATTTCTACAGATGTCCAAGAAGAGAGAAGAGATGGAGGCGAGAACAACATCAAGGGTATGAGCTCGGTCGCCAGGTCGCCCGGAGATACGAGTGGGGTGGTCATCTAGATGACTCAGGCTATTGACCACAGCTAGGGTTTTAGCTTCACGCCCCAAAGCCAAAGTGTCAGAAGAATGTGCTATCTATTATCGGTTGTGAACACTGAAGTCTCCTAGAAAAGTTACGTGGTAGTTGGGGTCTACAGCAAACAAGTTCTCAATGTTTGAAGATAGAAAATCGAAGCTAGAGGAGTCACCACTGTTAGGAGAGAGGGAGAGAGAGAGAGAGACAACACAAAAGCAATAAATAAAGGAGGAAGAACGAAGTTTAAACTACTTTATTTGAAAATCACGACTAGGAAAGTTGAGGTGTGGCACTCGGAAAGGAGCAGATACAGGTTTTGGATAGAAAGGAAGAATAAAATATGTAATAGGAGAATTTAAGGTTAGTGGTACCCGAAGAACAGGGATTTGAATTTCAGTCAAAAATAAGGCAATAAGAGTAGAAGATTTGAGGAACCGGTATACATCATTGTTGTTACGTTTCGGTCCACCAATGTTAGGGGGGATAATGAGTGTCTGATTTGGTTGCGAATGAGCGGACCGGGAGTAGAATTGAACGTTTGTTTTATTGTGCATTTTCATGATTTTTGTTTTGGGGAGAACAGCTAATCATGATTGTGAGACTTGGACCTGCCAACCACACAAGGCCCCGATAGGTTAGGCGTGGCAATGAGTTGGACGACAACAGAGTTATCTACCACTAACTGGAATGTAACGAGCAATGTGCACCTAAAAAGCAAGTGGGACATCCCAAAAACTAACAAAATCGGCTGAGCGCAGATTGATTCATTTAACCTCCAATAACACTTACTCCAAGTCGATACCGAAAGCTTTGCTCGGAGTCTGTGTTTCGAAACGAACATCAGCAAGAACGCTAAAAACCATGGCATGGATAAAATAGAGGAAAATGGGAAGATACATCGCTCTCACATAGCTGTATACGGAACAGCGCTTGTCACAGACTGAAACAAATGCAACGTGGGCAAAGAAGTGGGAAAATGACCACTTAAACGGTGAAACGAAAGCTCAACTTGAATGGACCGGCTGCTGGCATGATATCAAAAAAGAAGAAAGAATTTTCAGTCAGAGAAACAGTTATAAAAACTGAGTGATAATTTAGGAGCTAGTTGTACTTGAGAGCAAACAAGATTCCATTGTCTATACTTGTAAACCAACGGATTAAAAGATGATACCGCATTCCAACATGATAACACTTCCCTTCACTGATCATACACTACAAAATGTTGACTGTTGTTCCGTGAGATCGGAGTCATGCCGTGGCCAACCCCCAGACCGAAATGTAATCCCAATTGAGAACCTATGAGGCATACTTGTTCGCCAGGTGTACAAGCATTCCATGGTTTACCAGTCAAAGAGTGAGTGATTACAAACGAGAATGGGATGAATATTGACCAAGGCACAACACGCGTCTTGTAAGAATTATGTTGGGAAGATGAATGGAGGTGCTCAAGCAGAGTGACAGTTGCATACGATTTTAAGTGGTAATTACATAATCCGAGCTGAGGGAGTCCCATAATTTTGTCACCTTTTTCTACATTTTCTGTTGTAATTAACTCGTAGTACATAGTTTTCTTTTGAAATTCGCCATGCCTTTTCATACCATGCATTCAGTCGTTCCGATCGAATCTGGCTTCGTTAGAGAATGCAGAAGTGGAAATATGTGCATTTTAGCACCCTCCCTATTTAAAATCATCTTAGCCGTTAAATGCTGTTGATCAGTTTCCCTTACATGTTGGTCGCGGTTCCATAGACAACGGATTTGTATGCCTGTGATAGGACCAACGACCAGTATGGTCGGATGATCTCAGACCTGAATTTTGAATTGCGTTTCCCACGATCCCAACCATATTGAGTCAGGTTCCCCGGTCCACCTTTCCACGTGTTTGTCCAATCCAAGCCGAGTGTGCCGCGGCTCACATTTCTTGAACCCTAGCTGGTTGTTTTCCCATGGCTGACTGACTGTTCTATGTGCTCATTGGCGGACCGGGATACACACACACACACACGCGTACGCTATTCATCACACTCTTTTGGCTTCTGATTGGTTACTCCTTTCATGCTTACCTTGACGCGAAAGCTATGACCATCACGTACGCCATGCTGAGTACCACCTGACCTCCACGTCATCTTGATTACTTTCCGTGTTTTGATCGTGGGATTGCCAGTCAGTGTGTTTCATGATTCCCAGCATTGCTAGTTCAAATTCTTAGTTCAAATAATTCTCACTTCATTACTGTTGTGAATTAGACTGTCTTCAGGATTTGCTTTATTATGGTGAATCAGTCGCATATCATTTCGCATAACCTTGCTGGAATTCTGTATTCAGTCGACAACAGTTGATGCTTCATTTCTGTGTGACAGAATAGCAGTTGCGGTTCCCTTTTCCTCTTCTTTTTCTACCAGAATAATCAATTCCGTTCCAGTTCTGCACTGGGAGTGACATTTGTTTGTTGTCTCAGAGCAGGAACCTTGTTCGAAATTCAAACCAATTAGGAGTATGAAAACGTAGGAAGAGAACTACAAATTACAGTATCAAATAAAACTGAAGCTTGTGAATACACGGGTACAACTGGTCGCGACTTCTAGACATATCTTCCACCGTCTTCAACCACTAAGAGAGTAAATCTCCTGGACCCCACCCGGGAAGCCTAACACGACCTATATGATCAGTTCCGAGAAGGTCAGTCCTTTTATACCCTGGTTCCGTGTCTAAGATAGGCCACCTTGGATAATCTCCCAACCACCACCCACCTAGGCGAAAATAGCAAGCAGAGAAAGCCTATTCGAGACTCTGTGTTTTACGGGATTATTTGCTCTGTGGGTCTAATACTTCGCGCCTAATCTCAGGCTCGCTGATCCAAAGTCCCCATTAGATTCGGGCAATGTTCAAATACCAACAATCTTCGTGTATCCTCTACTCAAAGCAACAAATTTCCTGAACCGTATAGAAGAACGGGTCTGCCTGCAGCAGAGTATACTAGATAACTGAAGAACAGACGGATGTCGTGTCAGCGGCTCACGTGACTGATGTTGGGAAAATCCGAACGTACCTTCCATATACGCGAAGATACTACGTCCAATATCAGATCTGCTGAAGAAAATCAGCTACCTGGATAACGGAACTCATCTACCTGGTTTACCATCCACCCTGACACTTTAAGGTTTAAAGTTAGATCAATACAGTTCAGCAGCATAATTTTTCACTTTGAAGGTAAAAAATGTGCACTGAACAATGCCGGGCCGTTATTCGCTCTGTCCAGAAATGATTGCCACTTACGTAGATCTACATTTGGAAGAACTATCACCACGGTAATATAGACGTACAAATCGATAAACCCTTTATCCATACATGGGAAAGAGTAACGTAACTACACAGACGCTTAGTGCTCTTATTCTGTGGTGACCCTTGTCTGATTATGCTTGATAGATGTTATCTAACTGATAAATTGAAAACCCCTCTTACAATGCTCGTCGGTTAGTGGTATGAGTTTTATCGGTGTTTGTGTGATCATAGAACTACTCTCAGATAGGTCTGTTCCATTCAGCTTTGCGGGAGTTAGTAACTGTGACAGTTATTTGGAATTTTAGTAACGTTACAACTAATTTTGTCCCGAAGCACAAGGGAAAGGTTTCATTTGTTGTTGTTGCTGTAGCTACTGTTTCGATACTGTTGTTCAACTCACTAAAATGAGCTTAATCGATCACCCCCAAGGCAAAACAGTGATCCCAATTCCTGTTTAGGGGCGTTGGCCTAAACAGCATTGAAAATCATACTCGTTTTTGAAAGACCTCAGTCAGAAGACAATTTGTCGCATTCGCTCCGGTGACTAGGTTATGGAGCGAACTAAATCATTAGATAAAACACTCAAACTCACCAGGCTAAGATGATTGGGGCATGTGTTGCGCACATCTGCTGACAGGATTTCTTGGCGCACCATGTTCGCTGAGACTGGTAACGGTAAGGGTGGCCTATCCATGACATGGAAGAAAGGTATGAAAAATCTAACCAGCGGATTTCGCCATGTACAGCGTGTTAGACTTCTTGAGTGGGGTCTAAGAGACCCTCCCACTCGGTGACTAGATGCGTTCGGGGAAATGGCTAGGTGTCGTGATCAGTGGTGCTCTTGCATTGACAAACCTTCTTCATCGACTTCATAATTATATGTGCAGTTCTCTTGTTGCTCCTTTCATATTACTGAACTTTCTGATCCTTTCCGATTGAGGCTGTCCCCAGGAGATAGCAACCAAAGCCACTGCACACAAAGCATGGTTAATTGTGATAACGTATCAGGCGGAATCCTAGCTTCAGTTAACTGATCTATGAAAAGGTTGCCGTTAGAGTGGCCATTTTAACAAACCAAAGTTTAGTTTTGCAAAAGGCATTATTGTAGATGTCTTTTTAGGCCATAATATTGAAACCTATTCAAGGTAGGCGAGTTTGGTAATACTGGTGACGAACGAAAAACTCGATTGTTTTTTCCCCATTTCAATCCCGTTTCCACAATCTATCGTTTAAATAATCACGTTTGTGATTCTCTGATCCGAATCTCTGATCGTTTATCACATGATCAACAATTCACCGAATAGGTCAAAGAAATTGGACACTTTGATAAATACTGCGAGCTTCACGCAAGGCGTATTCATGACTAATCTGCTGACAAAATCTTTACAAGCCAGGGACATTTGTGTTAGTGGTGGTCCGGAGAAAGATACGGACAAACCTATCTCACGCAAACTGTGGGCAAAACAATAAGTGACTTTGTGACCATATGTGTTCTTTCATGTTCGCTTCACCGTATCGACTTGTATCGATCAACTTGTCTTCTTCGCTGTTGTACTGATCACAATCTTTTTAAAGAAATTTATTACAAACCTACGAACTATGGAATCAGACAAGGTTGACCAACTGTGTCCTTTTGAATGTGAATTTCCTGCTCACGAGCTGTGTGTGTGTTTCGGGGCCAACGACGAGCACGGAATACTGTTTAACCGATTATGGCATTTCTCATTCGAAATCAGTTAACTTATCCAACTCAAGAAAGTCATCTTGGTTTAACGTGTAACATTTCGTGTTCGTGAAAATATTTATTGATTCAGCAGGCATCAAACATGATACGGCCAGGTACAGCATCGTGACTGCATACACTGCGGAGCTTCAGCAAAGCAGGGTCGCTGTAGGAATCGTATCGAACCGACCAATCGTATGTAATGAAATAACCTGGACTCGGACTACGAGCAGTGGAAGACCGACAAGACCAGACAAGAACAGTAACAATGTATTCTGTTACATTTGGTTGGTGCACAATCGCTTACATACGAAAATAGTTATGTATTCATTGGCAGCTAACGTGCTCGTCAATCACTAGGCGACTTCGCTGTATCTACACGATCTGGTAGTTACGGTTCGGGTTTACCCGATTGGCTGGATACTACAAGTGGAGCTTTAGCGCACTGGACCGCGTGTGGAAGCAGTCGAATCACTACAGTTGCCGAGGGCGGGCACTGCAAATATTGACTTTGATTGGTCAGCTTGTTATCTACCAACTATTTTCTTTAATTTAACGTATTTATACAGACCAGTTCTGGAAACAATTAACGTAGTACTCCGCAACCTTGGTGTTTTGGCTACTTTGGTTTGCGTAGTTTCCGGGTAGGGATGATCTCAGTGCATCCTATCAGCACGGGTTTGGCGAGTATTACATAAACAATGTTTGATTACATCTAAAATAGTTTCTCATACACCCTTTGAATGTTAACAACCAATCTAAATCTGTCGGGATTTGAGTAAGTTGGAGTTAGCCGTCTAGGTAATCGCCTATATTACTCCCAACCTGATTTCTGAGGTTATCTTCACAAACAATGACCGCAGTAACAAGTATACGTTACGGATTTTACCATGGCAACTCTCACCACTACGAATCCCAATTTTTTCTGGGTCGGTCACTATAGTTTTCGATTTTTCAGATAGGGGGGGGGGGAAGGACTTTTGAGGGTTAAAAGAGTTACTTCTAACCAGCACTTAAGGTTGATTATCGATCATGGTGAATGTCCTCACATATGTTCCTCGAAGTCCCACAAAAGAAAGTTCACATCTTCTCGAGCACACTCCATCACAGTATGCATGTAACCTCAAAAAGGTGGAACATCGGGAGATCAAGTCACATTGACTGGTTTCTACACACACTGAGAAACAGGGACGCGCACGCACGCATGTACACACACATGGGATATCGAATGGTTTGCAATTTCTGACCATACGATCCACCGATGGATTTCACGCATCAGATACCTGTTCGCATTTTGAGAAAAACTGCATTGATCTATTTTGTGATGGTCAGAGAAACGCAAGAATGCGTGTCATTCGAGGAATTGAGGAAACATAATTTATGCATTTTGACGGATCTGTAACAGTTCACTCGAATATGGATGCACTTGAGTTGTGTCTGTCCTCATCATGCACGACGTTAGTTGATGCGTTGTGGAATATTCGGTTACGGACGAGAAACGAAACCTGGTTATTGTTAAACAGTGGTATCTACGTATCACAAATAAAACCAGGCACACAACCAGTGGTGTGTTTCACGTAACGAGTAATCTTGATGCTACTGTGGCGTGATTCCTACCTTCATTTCTCGCTATTGCTTCAACATACCTTTCAAAATGTGGTTAAGGGAGTTGCATACTAGAATTGGGCATAATGAAGAAGAGGCTTTGCGATATCACCTCCGACTAGTTTATCTGCGGAGCAGCAGAGTGTCACTGGAACAGGTGGCAGTGAGAACAAATGGTCTGCTTATCGGCGACCTAATAAGTATGAGTACGATCACAAATTCGTCAATCATCAGGCGAATTATGTTGACCCGAATACAAACTTTGTTAGACAACGAGATTGAGATTTTGAAGAAAAATCACGGAGGTCCACAGAGTTTACTTCAGGGGCACTAGGAGAAACATTGCTGGCGTGTTTTGAATGGAGACGATGATCACTTCGTAGCAATCCTGCGTGACATTCGAGAAGTACTTGTCGCTTAATTTTTGTCAGTTAATTCAGACCTAATGTTCGCAATAAAGACGACATGTATTAAATCTGATTCTGTTTTTTTCACTAGTGCCTATTACCGTGGGAACCACGCTATAGTAGTACAGTGGTGTTTCCTTGGCCCTTGGGATTTAATGCAGTAAATAAAGCAATTCATCATATATATATATATATATATATATATATATATATATATATATATATATATATATATATACATGGGTTAGAGTCCCACTTGCGGCATGGTGAGTACTCACTGAACCTACGAAGTCCTAACAGGTCAGATGCAACGAGTGTACTTCCAGTGTTTTCATTGTTAACTGGAATGATGAATCGTTAGCTGGTAACAATTTTGTTGAATGAGAACCGATGATACTTTCGTTTCCTGATTCACTGATTGACTTACACCACAGGAAAATATTCTATAACCCTTCGAAAGCAAACTTCTAATAATTGTGCCCAGGCTTCTTGTTGAATTGCATTATTTACTGCATTAAATCCCAAGGGCCAAGGAAACACCACTGTACTACTATAGCGTGGTTCCCACGGTAATAGGCACTAGTGAAAAAAACAGAATCAGATTTAATACATGTCGTCTTTATTGCGAACATTAGGTCTGAATTAACTGACAAAAAACTAAGCGACAAGTACTTCTCGAATGTCACGCAGGATCGTTACGAAGTGATCATCGTCTCCATTCAAAACACGTCAGCAATGTTTCTCCTAGTGCCCCTGAAGTTGTCAATGCAACATCGACTTGATTTTTGGTTCATGAGGAATTCTAACCGATTTCAGTCAGATTACTGTAAGTGTCCCATTATTCTGGTATTAGGACTTCTTCGTTCAACTCGGTCACAAATTCTAATGAACTGTTGACCACGAAAATCACCGTATCAGTATTCAATCAGTAGTATATTTCATTGTCAAAATAGCAAGTTCTTGTGTGTATATTTGTTAGTGGGAAGCACGGTGTAGCCGTCTAGAGCATTTAGTGCGAAAAATATCATCCTTATGCAATCAGTGTACCCAGCAAAGTACCACGGTGGTAACACAGTGCATGCAAATGTGAATCGATATGATAATTTAGCAATATTCATGACATTCAAGTTTAAAATGTCACGCAGTATAGTATCATATCCAATAACATAGACTACCTACTCATAATGAATATTCATGGTAAACCGGTGCCATAACCTAGATGAGACAGAAAACTGATTGAATGCTAGGATGCTAACTCAATCGTCTATCGTTATTTCGCCCTAATTCGTGGATAGCGCGCGCTACGCGTAACGCTTGAATCAATGTATCATGTGATGAAGGATGGACTGAGCATTTTTATCATGATGCTTCGATGATAGACGTGCCGTTTGTTTCAGAGAGGTTTGCGCCACTGGTGGACAGACTGGAAGTCCTCTATGAAGCTACGGCATAGACAGATATTCATTGATGTCAGAATTCAAAGAGATACTTTAATAGATAATTAAGAGGGTTGAGTGTTTTTTAAGGGCTAGCAATTCAAAGAGGCTGGGTTGGAAAGTCAAGAATGGTAATCAGTCTGTTGTGTGGTCCTATAATCAGTCAGACTACTGACTACGTCACAACAGTCCCGATAAACATACGGATCGGACATTCGATACTGACTACTATGACACACGCATACATGCACGACGCACATCGACGTGACTTCACCCATTCCCCCAAAATGCTGTGGCTTATCCTAGCCAATCAGACTTCGGCACTGAGCTATGCATGCTTGTTGATTCGTTGTTTCTGAGTAACCGTGCTTGACCGCACTCGATCGCATGTACTGCTTGGGCTTGCCTATCGATGATTCGCTGGCTTGCTCGCTTACTTACGTGCTTGTTGACGCGCCAATAAATGGATTTGTTGCGTACTGTGGCCTTCATTACTTTGGAACGTAACAAAGCCCATGTGACAGTCGGGGTTGTTAGTGATCGGGTGGTATAAGTCACTTTTATTTCAAAGAAACTGGGTTCGAACCCTGGCTCGCTACCGTGACTGACCTTGTGTGTTTCTCCAGATTCCAAATGTCCGGTTCACAGTTACCGATTAGCACTGATGGTGCAGTTGGTGTTTCAGGTCATCAGGTGCCGTTCTTCTCCATGAAGAAGCAGGCAACAAAAAGATAGCCCTATGACAATCCAGCTCAGTTTTTGTACGAAATAGCAAGCCAGGTATGACTGCATTTTTTTTCCTTCGTTTCAGGAACTGCGACAGGTAAAACTCGGTAGCAAATAAACTCGTCATTTGACTCATATTTTCCTATTGTCCTCGGCCCATGTAAACTTTTGTTTGGGTGAATTCTTCGTTTCTTAGGATATAAACCTGTTTGGTCTTTGTTTTAGCCTCTGACTCATTGCATATGTTGTGGAAAAGCACACTCCATTCGATACCAGCAACCATGTTCGCTGACTGATTGTTCTTCTATTGTTCACGGGCTTCACTTAGTAGTTTCATGGGATATGACGAAAACTTATTACGAAATAATCAAGTTATTGAATCTTAGATGCCGCGTAAATGGCAGCACTTGAGAAGATCACCACAAAAGTGTTAACGGTCAATAACATCAGAACCTATTGACTCATCCGCTCTAGAATGTTCTTAGTCAAACACCAGATAGTTCGAAGATGCTGGAAACATGTACAACCAGGTAATATATTGTTACTTCAGAGTGAAGTCGTATGATTGTTATCTAGATAGATTTCGCTTTATCTCATCAGGCATCTACACTGCGAAGTTCACAAGTCCCATTTTCCTACCACGACACGGCCTAGGTGACGAAGAACTCTTTTCGTCTACACGGGCTAATCTTTCCTCCTTGAATCCAAATCGTTTCACCTGCGCTCAAGAGAAAAACAATCGTTCGGTTCGACCAACTTTTTTGTCAAGTAAAGGTCTCGCGACAGAAGACACTTGGTGTGCCTGGTCGGTGATCTTTAGCCTCGTCCTTATTCACTAACGTCCAGGCTCACTAGCAGCGAAATATTTTCGGTCACTCACAGTCGAGGTCACTGTTCAGCACGGCTCTATGTACTATTAGCAAAACCTACACTGAGAGTACACACACTGAAATCACTCCAGCGCAGCACAGCGCAAACCGTAATGGCGAGAAGGCCGGGGCTTGCGGAACTGTACGTTAATTTTGCTGCAGAATTGGTTCAAACAAATTTGCGTCGATAAAGAGAACAATTGATAGACTACTCGTCAACCAATCACAGCGGGCTTTTTTATGCCCGTTCACTGCTATTCTGACTGGTCGCGCTCATCGGCACTGTTGTGTTCAAGATCCATAGAACGCAGTACGTAACAGATCCGTTTAATAATACATCAACAAACGCACACGTAAGTACACAGGCGGGCAAACAAGTGAGTCATCCGCTGGCAAGCCCAAGCATAGTGTGTTAAAGAGACAGGAACAGCGAATCAATGCCAGTCACACACGCACCTAAGTGCATGTGATTGGTAAAGTGGAGTAAACCACAGCGTGGGATAGACAGGCATCGCGCACGCGAGTGCAAGGCCAAAGGGACCAGAATGAATCACGTGTGAGTGTCAATGACACGTGGGTTGGCGACACAACGAGCAAATGCGGCCACAAAGCTGTACCGTGCCGTATCTTGTGTAATGCATGCTGAATCATCACACCCAGACGGGTGTCTGAACACACGCACGTAAATAGAGATTCGTATTGCGTGGTATGAACTAACAACAGTCTTTTGACCGGAGGGGTATACGACCATTGGCTTGTTTTGCGTTGGACATTTTGCCCAGCTTCACGCTTCACCGTCGATTTGAGGCGGCTTGAAGAGAAGTCGATTATTTCGTCAGTTAAATGACAAGAAAACCTTGAACTTAGGTGACTGCTCGCTTTGTATACGTTTAGTACAGTGCGTGACCATGTGTTGTGTCAACTTGAAGATGTGCTTCAGCTGCCACTGCGACTCCAGATTGTCAAAAACATTCAATGATGCCAGATTCGTGCTTGACCGAAAGCAGGATGCTCCACGGTGCCACATCAAGTTCGTGTGTGAGGTCCATGGAGTTCTGTTCGGTGTGGCTGATACCGGAAATTGCAGAAGCGTATGGTATCAGAACCGTGTTTCACTGATAGCACCTTCCGGTTAGCTATGAAACAAGTCATGAAGATGTGTGAAATATGGTGTTTAGTGGACTCCACTTGGCAGGACAGTCAATGTGGCAAACATACTTGCAGCGTCACTTTTCAGCAAACCGCAAGATGATGTTTTTCATTTCTGTCAGTGAAACTTTTATGCTGATGTTTTCTGTGACCACTGTCACAAACAAAATCGACTGTTTCGTGCATTGGCACGTTAGTGAACAGTGAGGTACCAAGCGTGCCAGATAAATATCGACCTCCAACACTATTGATGTGGAGAACCTGAGCTAACTCAGAACTATCTTTGAGAATACGGTGGGTCAGCTTTTAGTGAATTCGTTGAGGTCAGAAGTTCAGCTCGCTCTGAAGCAGGGATTCGTTACAGAGTTCCGTGAGAGATCCATCCGACCTTGTAACAATCAATCAACGGTCTCACATTAGCAAGGCGTCTTTAAGACTCAGCTGGTCAATAGTAAACTCACCTCAACAGAATCTGGCAAAATGATTAGTCAATTCATTGAAGACACACCAACAATTGATAGCTTTGAGTCGGCTGAGGCTTTTGACGATATCAGTACAGGACTATGACATCGAAAAAACGAGACTAAATGCCGTTGAACAGACAACCACTACCGATTTTCATCGCACGCTGTGTACAACAAACAGAGCATAAATAAAATGGAACGATTGCCCTTTGTTTGACGGTTGGGAGCTTGTCCTGTAAAAACAGAAGTGAATATTCGTCTATTTTCGATTGCCTCGGTAGAAGCATGGAATTTGTGAACTGCGACTGACGAGTGACACCGAAATCTGATCGGATATCATTGTATAACTTTGCTGTGTTATGTTCACCTAGCAATCTGGTCCTGAAAAACAGATATTTCAGTAGTATCGTTAGAAAGTCAAAAAGTTGTGATAGAATATGACGGCCACACGGTTTTCTTATTCATCTTCAAGCTAAGACAGACAAATATTAAATTTTTTTTAATACACTGTGCCAATGGTACGCAAAGCCGAAAAACTGCTCGGTCTACTTATGGTAAAAATCGTAGCTAGCAAGCTGGGCACTTCGTAAATCCTGTGAAGAAAGCAAATGTCCGCAGGACCTGGAGCTTGTCTGCGATGGCCGAGGGAAACCCGCTAATCAGTACCTTGTACTGAATAATTTAATACTGAATCAATATCGAATGATGACGTTTCGATGCTTATTTAAGACCAAACCAAACAACAGTGGAGCCTATTATTAATACATACAGGATATTACAGAATGATGCTGCGTTTGGGGTTTTAGGAGAGCACAGAACACGAGAAATCCGTTCATTTGCATAAGAATGAGCACTGAAGGAAGCCAGTAAGTGAATAAATCATCTATTGACAAGTAGTCAGTTGTATGAGCGAAGTCGCAGTGACGTGTGTGCATGCGTGTTTGCATGATAGTAGTTGCTACCGACTGACCCATCTTTAGAATTATCGGCATGATTGTGACGCAGCCTGTAGTTCGATTATTGGTAGGTCCACACAGTAGTGGACTTCAAGGTTTTCCACACGAATATTCCACCAATATTTTTACGTCTGAGATAGGTCGATGCGATTCTACAGCCTTCATCGAATTCTGAGTCCCATTGCAATTTTTCGGATTCAGTTTATCAGTTTCACACAACATTGCATCATGTTCCCTAATAACAGTCCGCGAAAAAAGTACACCAACCACTTTCTTCAACACTGAAGATGACTTATCAGTCACACTTAGATAAGAGCTGCTACGAAAAAAATGTGGAAATTAGATTTGCAATTTCAATAGTCTCACCACTATAAAAGCATATAACAAGTGATTGTTATGTTCACGGTTTTAAGGCATTCAAATTCTTGGAGTTAATGGCATAACGGGAAAATTATCATCCTAGGAGAACTACCTGTCCGATAGACTTCAAAAACATTTTCCGTACCTAATGAATTCTGTGTCATCAAGGGTGTCGTTGGTCGTACCAACCAACATAGTGGGTTTTAACGAGCCACATTTTATGAGCTCTATAAATCTCCTCATTGATAAGACGAAGTAGATCGTTGGCCAATAGGAAATATGACGCACATGAATTACCTTCACGGTGGCAACACGTGACCAATCTTATTGGGCTCTTGATACCAGCTTTCGACCTATCAAAAGCTGACTCAGCTTACTTATCTTCTTCATTCTTCACAGTTGCGAGTAGTAGTTTACCGAAAATCTTCTTGAATGTACTTATGACTTTCTGAACGTCCTTTCTCATGCAGTGCCGATTTCGTCATTATACAAGTTGGATGCGCTGATCCCTCATCCATCGCACCTGGTTTTAGCAATATGTCTTACATGAATAATGCAAAATACGGATTGCCAAACACTGAAGGGTTCCCGTCATAATCCGTCTTAGAAAACTCATGCCCGATGGGTTCATAAAACTTCATCTCGTTCTTATTAAATCAAGTGATAGGATTTTCTGGTTTGCAATGAGTCTTTCTTCATGCTGGGGAAAACAAAATGGATACTTACCGCACCCTCATATCAAAGTCATGTAATCGAAATAAATTAAATATTCTCCTATTCGAGCATCAAAAATGTGAGTGAATACTCCTCCAGATGCATAAATGAGATGGTTGTGAATAAAACACCTACAAAGTATACAAAAATTCGACGACATGGGACCACTGCCTACGCAAATCTGATGAACGAAAATAACCGAGAAACTGATCGTGTGATTCTGACTGACATTCTCAACCTATCTACATACTACTTACAACAAATAAACCGAAACATTTCCTTCTATCAGTCTTTGTGGTCACTCAACTGGTATCACACAGGATACGACCCCATACAACTCCGTAGTTGTGACGTTATGGACTGACTCATCGTTGGCAGTCAGCGAGTCAGCACCTATTCATTACCTAGCCCAATACTGGGAACAATGGAACCACGAGAGATAGGTCAGTCGATCGATGGCGTGGATGAATACTGAATAAATCCTTCCATGTAGTTTTCAACCTCAAAATCAGCCACCCTCCCTCCCCCCATTATAAGGCGTGGTCACCCACACCAGTTGGACCAACACCTTTGTGCGATGACTGGATACAAGAATCAGTGCCCTAATATAATCACTGTTTCACACTAATAAAAGAGGATTGTTCACGAACAGAGAAGCATTCTTCCACGTCCTGGTGTGACAACTTAGAATAGTGATGACATGCACCGAGTAAATCCACCCAATCAGAATCGCTGTGAACATGTACGAGAAAACCTCTCTGTGATTGGTTAACTTTTGGTCTATCAATTATTTCTCTCGACATAACATTTACAGAAATTAGTTATGCAATAGAATAAACGCACCTTTCCGCAGCCTCGGTCTTCTTGCTTTTTCGGTTTGTGTAACTCTAGGTTGGACCAATTCCGATACATTCTGAGTTCAGTTACTACGACTAAAACATGCTACTACCACCAACCACCGATTTACTGGTAAGCTGTGATACAGTACGGAATTCCTCAGATGTGTTTGCATCGGTTTTACTTCTTTCTGCTAGACAATAATGTGGTAGACAGTTCATCACGAAAAACTACTTCCGGTAAGATCAGCATTTATGGATCAATGATGTGAACCATCTGTCAGCTATTTTATCTTCATAGTTTTGCAAATTATTCAATTCTGACTAAACTAATTTGGATGTTTCAGGCTTCAGACCAACTTATTATAGTAACTGTTGTGTTCATAATTAGTATTAGAACAAGTAATGGTTGGAATCCATTTATTTGTATGAACGTGAACACAAAACCTGGCCGTAGCTGGTGAGCATGCATCGAGCAAGTAGGCACGTGTGTTAGTGAGTAGTCAAGGAAGTTTGTGAGCAAGTAATAAGGCAAGTGAGCGTAGTTGCAATCGGTTTCGTGATCAAGCCACACGTTCCTCCAGCTGAGTCCAATCAAGGTCAGTCGATGCATTGAGGGATCTATTAGTCAATAGTGCCTGGACTGAAGTATGATTAAATATCAACAGGATTATGTTTAATAAGGAGAGGAATATTGAATTATCGACCGAGTAGTATGCATGATCACTTAAACCGGACAAAACTGTAACCAAAGTCATACAATTTTAACCGCTCACGGATAAGTATGCAACTAACGAAAACAGTATTGAATCATATGAGATTTCTTTAGTTCCAAATTTTTTGACATAATTAATTTTGGAAATCGAAATTATTAGCGAAATAAATGGACCGCTACTTGAATTTCGATAGTGTTGGCTTTGTGCCCCGAAAACACCCCCGTGCGCGTGTTTCGAAACTTTCCCAAACAGGTGTGAGAATTTTCGATTTATTGATGATGGCGTTAAATACTCTTGATAAACTTTCGTGAATGTAATTTCTATTCATTCTGTTTGTCGTTTTCATCAGCAAATGTTAGCGCACTTTCTACTACGCTTCCAATTTACCGTTTTCTGATAGCGGCTGGTGTTTTTTTTTCACCGGGCTTGTTACAAGACCACGTAGTAGAATAGGGTGTTTCGTTTTGAAGTGCAAACAAAACGAGTGGGTTATGTGTATTCACACAAAATAAGTATAACATTTACCCAATCTATCAATGAGGATCGATAGAGCTGTATTAGAAGGCGACACTTGCGGCCATTTTAAACATGTTCCGTTTTCACAACCACACTCCTTCAAGATCGATCGTCTTGCTAATAACGCATTACTTCTCCATTTTTGTCAGTGCGACATAGTTGTCTCGTCATTCTTTGTGAAGTTCAACTCCCGGGGAACAGAGTTTCCATAAAAAAATACACGACTGATATCGTCTTGCATATTGAAAGCTCACAAGCAACCAAACACGTTTTACACCTGCGAGGTTATCGGCGGACACGTCGATTATCGACGACTTTGTTCGTTTAGCAAACAACACGTCTTCAGCTGCCCGGAATAGAGGGCCAAGACTGTACTGGGCGAAGCAAATCGGTTATTTGGCAGATAGACGGTGATTCGTCGCTGGTCCAAAATCGAGTACAAAACTGGAATCAGCGCAGCAAAGCGACAGACCAATGAGTGACCAACAATGGTCCCAGCTGACCAAAGTTTAATCAACCAATTGGATTACAACCAGACTAATCAGCCACAAGAGCCGTCCATGAATGGAAATGAGACCAACGAACTTCCATGTAAAGATCTGGTTGTGGTCATCAGACATCTTATTACAAAAGATCTGTTTTGTATCAGTAAACTGCGGTGGTTCGGAAGCAGATAGGTCTTAACAATAGAATTAGTGGGTGGTCTCAAAACAGGACGGCTTGGTGATCGGTGTTCGGTAGCCGATCCATAACTCTGGTGAGAAGACTGTTCTGGCTGTGAGCCATCTCGATTTACTGGCCAAATCCTTGCGCACAAATTTACTAGTCCACGTGGTTTTTGCAACCAGCTCTTCTGAGTAGCTAGTCAGATAACAAACCTAATTGGTTTATTCGGTTCTGACGACAGCTGACATTTGATTTGTCCTTCGTTCTACTTCGTTCGCTTCATCCTTGTTCTCGATTCACGACAGACTAAAACGTACTGGCTGCTCATCAGACTAAACGAACCAGGCCGTCTATTGACAATGTGCCATCCCATTCCATCACGATTGGAATCTTCCTTGTCAGGAATCATCAGCATTGCACATCCACTGAGCCCTCACGGGGACTCGAACCCTGGGTGAACGGTCGTGAATCGAACACCTAAGCAACAAGCTATTCGAGCTGGCTCCAAACAGTATATTAGGCATAAACCCTCCAAGGTATAGTGCCTTTCCGTCATTGGATTTTGCAAGTGATAACCGGTTGCCCGCACAGTGATCGACTCCTATGACAGTTAACTTCTCCGTAGGGAGCTAACTGAAATGAGTCGTTCCGTTGCAAGAAACATCCATACTGCATGATGAACTATATTATATATAAATCAGACCCACTGCTTACATGTGAGACATATAACTGATGTACAAGTGAGTGAAACTGGATTGGCTTTAGCTTTGTACCGCGGAGATATCCTCCCACGAATCCATCATTGTTTGTTCGATATGCAGCCTCTGTCTCAGAAAGACTGCTAGAGATTTCAGAGTGGATAACATTTCATGGTTTTTTATATCTTCGGAGTGGTTCTTCTCTGGTAACCCTGATCAATATATCTGATGCTGAAGCCCGGAAGGCGGTGATAAGAGAATTCGATTTAGTCGATTTTTCTTTGTGAACCCTGGCAATAACTTTCTACTTGTTGGACTCCTTACCAGTTCACGATCGATGCGGATCATTCACTGCTTCTGAATTCAAAGTCCTACATTAGCTTACTCCTGTTCAGTTTGTAGTACACGTGCAACAATACAGTCCTGCTCCATTGTTGATCTGTTCATCGCTGAACACAACACTACTGAACAGTCTGGCCCATAGAAGCAGCAAGGCAGTAACCCAGCAAGGGAAAGTAACCGATGCGCTTTGTAATGGGAGAAATGTTTTGCGTTTTGTTTTTCCTATCCATTCCCTAGTTCCATGCACCCAACTGAGCAAGCGGGACATGGACGGAACAGAGATCATAGGGCTTGGGGCTGCACAGTGAAAGGCAACAACTTCTGTCGTCCATGAGATGAACGTTAGTTACCCCATTCTTAAGCCTATCCAGTGGAGGTTTTCTGGTCAGTGTGCTACTTTTATTCGTGCCTATTCGCTACAGTGTCCTCTTCAGAAGGATAATGTTTGGTCGTCAGAACTAGATCTTGCCCATCAACTGATGTATAGTCTGTTCAAAAAATTCCGAAATGCAATCAATATATTTTTACAGCATGTAACAAAGAAATCTCGGTTGCTGTCAATTATTCGATGGTTTATAAGTCCTCTTGTCTCAATCAGGTTGCTCGATTTACAATGTGCCGAACAAAAGCCACTTTATGACCAACCAGGAAACGCCATTGATGTGGCAAAACAAAAACATAGCCAGCACAGACACTATTTTGTAGTATGCAATGATCAGTGACTTCCGTGGGGATTGCTCGTGTTTGATCTTTAAAAGACAAAAACGCAGGAAACTCCGTGAGCACGAAGGCTCAGTAAGTGCATCAGCGGGATCCTACACTTATATTTATCGAACACCAATACGGCTATCAACAGCCTGCTCACTACAATTGCTTCACACGAGAGAGCATTGTCAGTAGTGTAAACTGGGACCAGACGGTATGTCAGGATTTTGACTGAATTGAGGTTATCCCGAATTTTTTGGACAGACTGTACATAGAATGGACCTCTTGCATCTCTTCATAAACCTGTCAGGCGTGCTGGCACTTCTGCCCAAAGAAGCCATCCGCGTAAGATCTTCATGTTGTAGATGTACACAAGCCGTCACACTACGTCAATGGGCAGTTTCACGTCCCCAAACGAGAGTGTGTAATATACACATGCAAATTTAAAAAGAACTAGGCTTTCGTATTCATATGCAATGGATTTTGACGGAAATGAAAAGATTATATTGCAAAGAGTATGACAAATGTGTTACTTGTACTAACGTAGAGACGTGTGTGTGATATCTTGACATAAAGAATGTATAGTAGCGTTATCCCAAATCTGAATGAAGTTCAGAACTCAGCTCAGTTTAAAATATCAGTCAAAAATATGTATTCACGCGATTCAAGGGGGCATGTATTTAGTGGTATAAAATCATGATAATGAATAACTAGGCTATGAACAGTCATCACACCAACAACAACTCGAAAGAAGCTTAAGGTTTTTGTAGTCTCCGGGTGGTTGGGTGACCAAGTGGTCAGAACGTCTAAACACAGGTTCAATAAGTGTTTGCAAATCAGAGTCAATATGTATGAAACATCGAACAGTATCTGTATCAGCAGGGCTTTCAGAAATCTGGTAATGGATTTGATCAACATGTTCCCGGTGCATCGACCCATCATCCATATCCAAAACTTGTAAAATATACTTCCCAAGCAGTCATAACACAATTCTAGATGCAGGTCGTAAATTATTTTCACGTTGATACATAAGGGGACTCAGTGTATCCTAAATTCGTACGGAGTACTCGACACTTCATTGATGCTTCCGGAATGGAACGCGTTGTGCCGTGGGCTGCATTTCTGTATCGAAGCTGGAGATTGTCTGCATCTTGTCCAAGCTGTGTGATACTTAACAGATTGGTCGCCTTTAAAGCACTCTTCAATGTGCGAACGAAGTTTTGGACTAATCTATTTGGCTGTGGATGTCTGGGTGCAGTAAGCGGAGATAACCTATTCCTTTAAGCCAGTTGGTAACCTTTTCAGTAGTGAAATAGTTTCCGTAATTAGTATTCAACGCGCGAGGCATTCATTCCCGACTGATTGTCTTCCACAAGGCAGTTAATCGGAATTCCGCATCAGCTGACATTGTGAAAGAAACTTCTGGCCACCGGGAACAGGCGTCAGCGATCACCTGAGCTCGACACTTATTCAGGGACGGACCACAGCAGCCAGCATGAATCCTTTCCCAAGCATCGCAAGACATGGGCCATGATCTCCATTCCGAAGGCACAGAATGGGTTTCAGGCACACAGTGGTCACAACATTTGACGAATTGCACAATATTGCTGTTGTGTTGGGTTCACTTAGTTACGTGCGCGGTCAATCAGTCTCGCGGGGACATATATATATATATATATATATATATATATATATATATATATATATATATATATATATATATATATATACTGCGGACCATGGATCCATGTCCCCCAAACACAGGAACACGTAAGTATACGTACATGTTTGGCATTAGTCAGGCTCTATCCTGAACTGCTCTGACCAATCATACGTTGCCACGCGTCTCTCGACCTTGAGAGCCCTAATCCAACTGTACGCTTGGCTTGCTTTTTCACTGGCGTGTGACCCTGACTCATGCGCTCAACTAACTGAGTTTCTGCTCACATGCGTGTTTGTGCTTCCCGTACGCTTGTGCTGAATTCACATTCGTCCATTCATACCTGTTAACGTTCCGTCTACTGATCACGGGGCATAACAGCCACAATCTAGATACCGCGCCCCTAGCAAATTAGGCTAGACAACACTTTCATATTGTGAATTCCTAAATGACAGGAATGCAAATCGAATCGTATTAATCCGCAGAGCGATGGGTGAAATCACAATGCAATCATTTCAACACAGGATCCCATCCGGTGCCACCGCTAACTCCTCTCTCCCTGAAAAAATCAGGATATCAAAGCTTGATATCGGCATTCCACTCTCGTTTAACTGCTGGTAAAATAGATCCGTGGTACCGACATGAATCTCTCACAGGGAGTGATTGCACGAGTAAACAATCATAATCACATTTCTCACGTGACTGCGTGTATCTGGATAGATTATCCACATGTGGAATTTGCTTACCACTTCCATGTTGAATGTCAAGATCATATGCACTCCGTCGCTGGACCATAGCAGCAATGGATTTGTACAGTGATTTGCATGGATCGTAAGTGAAACTGAGTGTTCCGTGGTCAGAAATAATGATGAATTTCGATCCAAACAGTTACTTACGAAGCTGCTTGACAAACCAACTAATAGCCAAAGCTCATCGTTGCGTCACGAAATGGGCATTTTCGCTAGTATTAAGCCGACATAAAGCAAACAACACGGAATCCACCCTATTCTAACACAGCTCCAATTCCAAAGGGTCATCACCCACACGATGCATCAGTTAGCAGAATAGAGTGTAACCTCGGAGTAAATGAACGTAAGAATGCTTTGGTTTTGAGGTATAACAAAATAGAATGTCATGATTGTTCTTGATTGACTGACCACAAAACAATACCAGAGGACTGTACCATAAAAAAAGGTTCCATGGGGGAAGCAACGTTGGGAGTGAAACGCGAATAATATTTGAGAAAACTAACCTAAGGATATAATTCAGTAGTAATTCGAGGAGCACTGTATTAATGTCATTACCCGAACTGATAAGACGTATTGAAATCGCTCCCACCCGCAACTAGGCAAACCAAAGCAGCAAGAAGATTACGGCCGCGGAAGAGCACGTGAATTGGTTGCAGAACTGGTGTGTATAAATATGTTAAATTAAAAAAGAAATTGTTGGTAGATTACAAGCTGACCAATCACAGCGAGATTTTGCAGTATCCTTCCTCGGCGACCCTACTTGGTTGAAGCTCTTCAGTGCACGTAGTCACGAAGCTGTACCTGGCCGTATTACGAGTGATGCCTGGTGAATTACCACAAAGGCTCACCCGAGGAAGTGTTGTTTTATTGGAAGCAAGTAGTATATATAGATGAGTGGACAACGTTCCTAGAATGTGCAAAATCAGTTTCCCGGTTGTTGCCGCTCATCAGGTTTGCATAACTGGAGTGCATTGACCGCGCACGCCTAAATAACACGTAAAGAAGGCACAACAGGTACCACAAGTTAACAACGGTCTATAGGTAAGTAGACTATCAAGTGACAAAATAAGAAAGAGATACTCCGAAATCACCCAAATCCTCGTCCTTCTTCAGTACTGTTGGTTGCAGCTGTTCGATCGAATCTTCTGTGTCAAGATCTGGCTTTTCAGGAAGAACAAGCCCTGTATTGTACCGATGTAAAACATCAAATTTTTGTGTAACATGGCACATTCACTTGTTTAGGAAGCTCGTTTTCCTCAGGCAGGACTTGTATTGATGGGCAAAGTAGAAGTCTTTTATGAACTGATCAAAAAACGGCGTTAGTGTTCTAGACTAAATAATAATAATCAGAATACGAAACCCCCGAAGACCATCCTGGATTTATCGGTTTGGAACAGACTTATCTGCAAGGTTTGCCACGGACAAAGAATGTATAGTCTATGTTTGCCAAGCTAGCACGTTAAGACTCGTTTCTCTCAGCGTCAACAAGTGGCGAGGAAGTCTACTTCAACAGGCTATTATTCCACCGTTAGGAAATCAAAACTTCCAGTTCAGTCGGGCGTAGCATAAATCAGTAATGTATAAATGTGAAGAAATCCTTGATCTGCATCTAACTAACTGAGGGCATTTCGATATGTAAATCTGCGACGGGAGAGTACATCCAGGTCGTATGGCCCAACATTCATCATCATTCCTAAACAATGTGGCGGAGATGACTCTTCTGTTTTGGTAACAATCTGAGAGCCTCAGGGAGTAAAACAAGGACGGAAGGGTGGGCTTTTCCCCTTGCCGCCAATTCATGATGTCCACCACTGGAATTAGAATGGAGTTTAGTTGTCCAACATACTTTCAGCCAACAGTCTCATGTACTCAGTAAAGATAAACGACAGTCAAGAGGTCTCCTTATCCCTAGTTTGGAGGTAACAACCAACGAAAAAGGAATTTGATTGGTTGACTGAATAACTGCCGAATAATCACCTCCCGCTGTATAAATTCGTTGCATAACACGAAATGAACTGGTAATTTCTGGGCTCCGGGGGGTTTAGTACAAGATGGGAATCAAAATTTTGATTTAGGCTGGAGAGTTTTGCTGAAATTTCTGTTTCTCAGTCTGCATGATGTAAACACGTTGCGGTGTACCGAAGCTCTTCCGTTCAACTGATCCTGGTTACAAGGTTGGCCTCAACATCGACCGGTGGGCAGAGCAATTGGCTGGTCGTTTGAAGTTTGTTTGTGTAAAATAACCTGTGACTTCTGGCTTTGGCTCACCATCATTTCTCGCTTCTGGTTCTAGAAGTATGGCGCACCTGTATTCGTTGGCTCTGGTCCCTATCTGGCAAAGTATCCCGCTATTTTTCAGTTCTTCAGAACCGACAGTTCAACTACAGACACTCTTTTTCTTACAAAGTTTCAGGCATGCGAAAGAAGAGGACCACAAGTCCATTTTTTGTTCGTAAGAGCTCTGATTTCCCTATCGCAGCATCAAATTCTTCTTATGTGCGTACCACTCCCGCTAAGTACGAAATCTGGCCGCTACCAAAGCTGCGCTGCATGGCAAAAACGCTGTCGGCAGCCCCCAGTTCTTTTTACTTGTGTTTCCTAGGAAGTGCTGCAGATGGTTTCACCGTTTTAGGAAACGTACACACTGGTATCACCCGTGTATCAAGTCAGAATAATGCTAAGTATGGATACAAATTTACGTGCAGCATACTGACGCAAAATAATGTTGAGTAAGGACTTACGAATGTCTGGAGTTACGGACGGCCGTTCAGAAAGTAACTTGTCCGTAAGTTGAGGAGTGCCTGCACAAAAACCGCCAATACCCTTTGTCTTTTTATTCCAGTCGCAAGTAGTTTATATTTAGAAAACACGAATAGCGAACAAGCTCGTTTTCGGTAACATCATCTTCGTGGCTAATATAGTTACATTTATAGGTTAGAAATGCATAAATTATGAACAAGGTCTGTGTGCTAAAGTTTGATTGGATGGTCATCAAAGTTGGTGTTGCGTAGTTAGGAAGGATAGGAGGGGAAATGTTGTTGTTTCGTGGTTGGGAAAGGGGCCCGTGAAACAATGAACAAGGATTTCGGGGATTATCCATTTCCGGTTTGAACCAAAGGGTCAACGTATGGGTGACACTGAGCTCCAGGGTCGGTCTCGGATCGCGGCCAGGGTAGTTTGAGTGCTTTAACGAAACGTTTCTGAGACCAAAGCTCATTCAAAGTCTAATAAAAATTGGAAATATAGAAACGTGAGAATATTGGCTGACGTATCGATAGACGGTCTAGTTTCGTTGGCAGCCAGCGTGTCATTGTCCACCCAAAATCCATGACAAATCTCAAACCAGCGAAGCGGGTCAATGGTCCAATCAGTTCATCATGAAACGGAACGAAATCATCTAATCAGTCACGAACGGTCGCCGTCATCAAACCGAGCGAAATCAGGCAATCAACCAAGCCAACCAAAAGGGCTGGTTGTGAGGGCATGGGCTGGCAAATTGCCAAAAGACCGTTTGGTTTGTTAAGCAGTAGCACTATGGTTTGGCGAACAGCCAACACGTCTTTGCTCATCCTGAATCCAGCATAGGATTGGAGGGAACGAAGCGGACTGAAGAACCAGTCAGATATCAATTGTCCTCTGAACCGAATAAACCAATCAGATTTATTCCCAGACCAACCACTCAGAAGAGGTGGCTGGGAATAACAGGTGAACCAATAAGTGTGCGGGCCAAGATTTGGTTATGACCACCATTCATCGTACATAAATTGTCTTTTTCTAATAATAAATCAAGATGATTCTAAGGTATAAAGTCCTCTCACTAGGGTCAGTGGGACAGTTCAGAACACCAGTCAGAAGACCCGGATATGGGTAGAGTTTTTGTGGCGAAATTTGTGTTTCTCATGTGTCCAACCGTTTAAGTTGACACCGAGTCGGTTTGCACATGTGTATTGCCTGGAATAGTCGAATGTACCCAGCGCGACCGTGCGGTAAACGTGAGCGCGTGTGATATCAGGGATGCAAACCTGTAAGTGGGTACGCAAATCCGGGTCGCGGTAATGGAAACGTAAGTCAAACGTACAGTCAAAACAGGTGACGAAAGGCTAGTGTTTGATAGGTCAATGCCGTCTAGAATGGAGCATGACCAGCGTCAACCTTGTGCGTGTGTATGCGTGGAGTGAATGAGTGAGACCGTTAGACTGTGCGTATGACTGTTTGAACCGAACATCATGGTACAAAAATAGGAATGACTGTGTGAGTACGTGCGGTCGATGGGCGGTCTGCGTGTGGTTATGATCGTATTGATCGTGAATAGTAGAAGGAAAAATAGATTAAATAGATGTCAAAAAGTGTGATTGTAGCAAAAATCAATGTCTTCACTACAAGTTCTGCCCCATGACTCTCCATGTCATGGTTTTGACAGTGGTCACCTTTTATCCGAAATAAACTGATTATTTTTGTATAACTAACCAGATGGTGCAGAGACAGAAGAGTTTTCCTACTAGAGCTACGGGGACACAACAGAACAGAAATTCCACATAAATAACTACTGTTCATGTTAGTTTGGTGGTTATCCACGAGCATTCAAACTTGCATGATCTTCGATACCGTTTTTTCCGGTTCAGGCTATCATGCATACTACGTGGACAACCGATCAATATCCCTCTCCTTATTAAACATAATCCTGTTGATATTTAATCATACTTCAGTCCAGGCACTATTGACTAATAGATCCCTCAATGCATCGACTGACCTTGATTGGACTCAGCTGGAGGAACGTGTGGCTTGATCACGAAACCGATTGCAACTACGCTCACTTGCCTTATTACTTGCTCACAAACTTCCTTGACTACTCACTAACACACGTGCCTACTTGCTCGATGCATGCTCACCAGCTACGGCCAGGTTTTGTGTTCACGTTCATAAAAATAAATGGATTCCAACCATTACTTGTTCTAATACTAATTATGAACACAACAGTTACTATAATAAGTTGGTCTGAAGCCTGAAACATCCAAATTAGTTTAGTCAGAATTGAATAATTTGCAAAACTATGAAGATAAAATAGCTGACAGATGGTTCACATCATTGATCCATAAATGCTGATCCTACCGGAAGTAGTTTTTCCTGATGAATGGTCGACCACATTATTGTCTGGCAGAAAGAAGTAAAACCGATGCAAACACATCTGAGGAATTCCGTACTGTATCACAGCTTACCAGTAAATCGGTGGTTGGTGGTAGTAGCATGTTTTAGTCGTAGTAACTGAACTCAGAATGTATCGGAATTGGTCCAACATAGAGTTACACAAACCGAAACAGCAAGAAGACCGAGGCTGCGGAACTGTACGTTTAGTCTAGTGCTTAATTAATTTCTGTAAATGTTATGTCGAAAGAAACAATTGATAGACCAAAAGTTAACCAATCACAGAGAGGTTTTCTCGTGCATGTCAACAGCGATTCTGATTGGGTGGATTTACTCGGTGCATGTCATCACTATTCTAAATTGTCACATCAGGACGTGGAAGAATGCTTCTCTGTTCGTGAACAATCCTCTTTTATTAGCGTGAAATAGTGATTATATTAGGGCACTGATCCTTGTATCCAGTCATCGCACAAAAGTGTTGGTCCGACTGGTGTGGGTGACCACGCCTTATAATGGGGAAAGGGGCTGATTTTGAGGTTGAAAACTACATGGAAGGATTTATTCAGTATTCAACCACGCCATCGATCGACTGACCTATCTCTCGTGGTTCCATTGTTCCCAGAATTGAGCTAGGTAATGGATAGGTGCTGACTCGCTGACTGCCAACGATGAGTCAGTCCATAACGTCACAACTACGGAGTTGTATGGGGTCGTATCCTGTGTGATACCAGCTGAGTGACCACAAAGGCTAATAGAAGGAAATATTTTGGTTTATTTGTTGTAAGTAGTATGTAGATAGGTTGAGAATGTCAGTCATAATCACACGACCAGTTTCTCGGTTATTTCATTCATCAGATTTGCGTAGGCAGTGGTCCCTTGTCGTCGAATTTTTGTATACTTTGTAGGTGTTTTATCCACAACCATTTCATTCATGCATCTGGAGGAGTATTCATTCACCTTTTTGATGCTCGAATTGGAGAATATTTGATTTAGTGTAATGGAAAATCCACTTCGCATTTTTCACACCGAAAAGTCGGACGCCGCGATCACGGATTACGTTCATCCGTGTGCTGTTCATCCTATTGGGAAGTGACCGACGAGGCTAGCCCAATGAATAAAACCAGGACAGATACTGTGTGTCATTGGAATAGTGGTTCCCACCTTATCGGTTATTCACTCGCGTTATTCACACCGGACTGTCCGGACCAAGATAGCTCACCTAGTAGAGCACCTGCCCGGTATGCTGAGGGTCGCCGGTCCGATTCCGGCTCGCCGCGTCCGACTTTTCGATGTGAAAAATGCAAGTGGATTTTCCAATGCATACGATTCAGGCTCCTCGTGCCAGCAATACATTCTCTGAAAATATTTGATTTTTTCGAATACACGACTTTGATATGAAGGTTCGGCAAGTGTCCATCTTGTTTTCCCGGGGAAGAAAGAATATTCATTCAAAACCAGCAAGTTCTACCACTTTATTGAGTATGAGGGAGGTAAGATTCAGAGGCCGTTAAATACATCCAAAAGAATTTCTCAGTAAATCCCCACACGCCTTTGTGAATAATGATGAGAGAAAATAAGTTGAGTCAGCTTGCAGTAGACCTAAGGCTGATATCTTCTGCCCTATTAAGTTGGTCAAGTGTTATAGTCATGAAGACATTTAAATCGCGTCTCATTTCCTTTAGATTATCCGTCTATTTCGTACGACCAATTCTGAAACTTAGAGTGCTCGTTAAATGGAATTCATTTTAGGAAATTGCAAAATAAATCCATTCTAATAAATTTCGTAACGTAAAACACATTGGGCCGTTTGATGTGGAGTGTTCATAGTGGTGACCAAACTTGTCAGGAAGTAGCCTTGACGACACTTTGAACGGAGCAGAATTTATCCTGCTCGGGAAACAGATTTCTGCTGTCTGTCAGACAAGAATGTCCTCTAGCTAGACCAAGTGGCTACGGGGTTTAACACTGTCATTTTCCACCAAAGGTTGAATAATTCCTAGCAGTGGACACGTCTATCTTTTTTGCGGTTACGAAGCTATGGACAGTTCAAGGGTGCAACTTTTATTAATGCCCCTTCGATAGCCTAAATTTTAATGTGGCTGAAGAATTATTTTTGTGCTTGGGAATGTAGTTAACACTCTTTTTGTGCACTGGATTTCGGAGGTGCAAATATAACACCAAGTAGAATATGAGATGACTGGCTACCTCCTTACTATTTGTGTACTCGATGTCTAAAATGATGAAGTAAACCTTTGCAAATTAGATGGTATAGCTTATTATTACCCGGTAAATTTTGTATATATTTAACAACAACGCAACATGTTGCATATGAAACAAATCTTATGATATACGTAGTGTGGTATTGTATCTGGATGACAGGATATAATTTCACCGGAAGCCCACGACCATGTGTCCTCGTTCTGAAGGCTAGCCGTACTAATCGACCAAATAACATTGCAAGAAACACCATGTGATTGTAAAAATGGACATCATGACCACGCATGCTGCGTAAGATCCAAATTAGATTACACCTGCAAATTCTCTTTTCTTTCCAATTAAACTACCCCCCCCCCCTGCCATGCACGTCAATTGATGGCATACACGAAAAGATGAATTTTATAGTTTTTTCGTCTCACATTCACAATCTGAGAATGAGAAGAACCGTAGTGACCATGCACCTTCTGGTTACAGATCAGTACTTTAGGATAGCATAAAAAATTATTCTGCCATGGTTCCACTCTATTTATAAATGTGTTGGACTGATTCCAAAAGATCTCCGTGGGTTTCCAATATTTAAAATACCTGTATATATAGTAATATACCGTATCATATGAATCATCATGTAGCTACTCCGCTAAGATGACCATTAATGACCATGGAAGCACTGTTTTGTTGGGAGTTGCCAGCAATGCACATCCACTGAGCCCCGTGGGACTCACACCCCCAGGGTGATCGACCAGGGGTCCCACACCTGACCATCAGGGTGTCCAGGCTGGTTCTCCGCGGTTTGTGTAACGTCAAAACTTCGTGATATGATTGTTTTGTTCCGTCCCACTAACTCTAGTGGGAATTCTATTCCGCCCACGAATCACCTCATTTTACTAGCACAAAACACATCGATTGGATAGGAAGAAACAATCACTGACGTCAATCGTTGCAACACAGACTAACTGATTTATACTGGCATCAAGTAGCCTATCTTCTGATTGGTTGATTGGTCACAGGACCAGTTACCTCTTGACGGGAGTCCGTTCACGTCTCATCGATCCGCCGCTTTATCACTTGCGCATCCGCTGACACGAGCACTGACCCGAATTCCGGACAGGTGCTGACATACCGATTGCTGACGGGACATGGCAGGTTATCGACCATGAGTCAGCGCATACCCTCACAATAATGTTCTTCGGTCACTGACTTTCGATGGGTGACTTCTCTCTGTAAGGAGCTACGTTAAGTGAAGTAGAGCCATTCCGTTGCAGGTAGTGTTGACACTGGGTGATCGACTATACTGTAAGTGAATCCAATCTACTACTTTTACCAATACCTGTATTCCAAGTGCTCGTTTCACACATTAGGGATGGGGTCAAATGATGGACAAATCCAAGGATGATGATTGAGTACTTCCCATAAAATGGTCAGTCATATTGCCAGTGTGTGATCGCTATGATATTAGCTTGAATGATTTGGATGATGATGATGATGATGATTTGGATAATGATTATCACCAGAGGCTCGTGAAAGCCTCCCCAAGGGACACAATGCATATCGTTATTCGGATGGTGTTGTTTAGTGTGTCTCTGACGGTCAATTGGATAACAAAAACAACTTACTTCATGGTTTATTTATGTTAGCTGTCAATCATAAGGAAATTTGTCAGATATGAACCATTTAGTCGAATTTCACTACATTTTACTGAATACAAAAGAGCTGTGTATTTGCGTGTACTTTTATTTATATATGTATATGTATAAGTGAACTGTATGGCTGCTGACGCTTCCGCGTCAGCACAGGCACAACGATGCAAAAATGACCAGTTTGCATTCAGAAAGACATTGACAGTCATCACTTAGCGCTAGAAGCGAGCAGATACAAAATCACGCGACCAATCAATCAACACAAGCAAGTGCGTGCGTGCGTACGGAGAGAACAAAGCGTTTGCGTGTAAACACCAATCCCAATTCTAAACCGGTGCTGGCGGCAATGGTCGGGGATGAGGACGGGTAGAAAGAAGTGAAAGAGGAGGAGCCAGAGGACTGATTATCTGGGTCGATTTAAGAACAGTACCACTTCATATTTGCAGAAGGAGACGAAGAAGAAGAGAGTGACAAAGATGACAATTTTCGTGTGTTGCTTTGACCGTTTTTGATGTCACTACTATCGACTGAGGGTCTAAAGAGCCTATTTACACTTCAGAGACAACAATTGCATTGTGCTTTCACGAAAAGTGGACAACGGGTAGACAAATTTGTACCAAACAAAGAATCCTTATATTTAGTACAGTTTGTCTCGTTGTTCTGTCTGGCTTTGGGTTCTGAACCGGTGAACACTGGAAGTGGAAACGTTGACCCAATTCAGTTGATTTGAACTGAATATTTTCTGTTTGGTCAAGTTGTTCTCGACACTGACAGCCGTTGGGGTGTGGAAGGGTTATCGGTCGAGCATGCACGTGTTCCAAATCAACCGGAGCGATAGAATCGTGAAGCCCATTCCACATAGGACATGGCGAATTGAAAGTGCAATTGCTGTCTGGATTTGCGCAAAATTGAATCCTTGTAGTAGAATCTGTGAGCGAAGTGAAGAAATTAATACCATACAGGGAACCAATAAGAGGACAGACTGCATTTGAGTGTTTTTTTCTTCTGTGCAATGAGGTTTTGCCGGTAGATCCAAAGGAGCACATGGATGTCCGTAAAAGAATACAATTTGACATGATTATGAGAAGCGAAATGTGGTTTTTTAAGGCTTAACTGTCTGCACCACGCACCCGGACACGTTGACTGGTACGTGACGCCTGTAGGACAACGGTAAATGTTGAGCAAGTGTCTCGTAGACGGAATAATAAGCAGTCAGCTACGCAGAACAGAAAATCAGTATCTGTATATGCGTACCTCTCCGTAATCTGCACTTGTAAAACGTGTTGTGACCCTAAATTTGACTAGCATCAGTAGGATCAATACTATGTGGTCTGATCGAGACACAGACATCAAAGAAGACAATCTATTCATGGAAAATGAATCAGATAAACGCCTTATGAGAGATATGCATCAAAAGCAGTGAGTGGGCGATTAAAAGAAAACAATAATCGAGTAATATCTGATCATGGTTCGGATTGTGTGGATCACGATGAAGATATTAACAATAGTACTGATAATATCACTGATAATAATAATAGTAACAGCAATAGTAGGAAGAAGATATGACAATTACTATTTTACTTCCAAACGAAGTGACCAATCAAAGATTGTCTATGATGAATTCAACGTCTTTAAATCGCCCCGATGATGCTTGGGCCTCAGGTACTGGAATTATTATCATTATTATTATCGACTGATGCAAACAATATTAACTTGTGTGTTATCTTTTTATTTGTACGTGTATTCAAAGACTGGAAGAGAGCCACCAAATCTAAGGCAACCATTCACGCTACTCAGCTTTGGGGTTTGTTCTCGGTGTGGTTGGTACAGCATGAATTTCAGCAGTCGTACTGATGTGATTTGTCAGACAGGGCTACGATACTAGCGCGCCAAAGTGTGCCGGCAATTTTGACTCCAGTCGTAAGAAGTGAAGCTGTGTCGAACTCTGTTTTGACCCACCTCGCAGAATCAGGCCACAAGTCTAACCTGCTTAATTTGTACATCACTGTGCAGTGGGCTTTGTCGAATGAGTCGGGAGCCTTTGGGCACTAGTGATGACCCCATAAGTAAGGATATGGCCACTCAAGTCTTACTCGTATTCACGAAAGAAGTCCCATGACCAAAAGATGATGACGCTAAATGTTGTTTGGCCTTCCTGTCTTATCCTGTTCATCAGCACTCTGTTCATTCAAACCAGGGAGTGACTGGGCCATTGACTGAGTGACTGATTATCTGTATTTCCACGTCTTTTAGACTGCAATAACTAGAAATCTTATCATTTGAACTAAGGTTATGTTGGTAACAGATGGAAACCGTGCACTTTTCTACAGTTTGGTACCGAAGTTAATTTTGCAGCTAATCTCAACTAACTCAATAATAGTATTTCCCTGTGAGTATTTATCTATTTTCATTGTTACTTTAATCCCGAGATAACCGATGCGAGATGATTTGAGCATACACTTGGTCTGACGGTCGTACGTTCCATTCGTTTCAAAATGTTCTCATGGTTGATTTATGATATCTACAGACACATGATGTCATATCCATTGTATATCATATTCTCCAACACTTCGGTTGCTATTCCCAGCTATTGTTAAGATTAGCTGAAGAGCAATTCAACTTCCAACGCACTATGATCCAAGACAGTTTCCAAGATTGTGCTGAAGGTAAAGGAAGCTTCACACTTTCATCCAACTGCGACACAGGAAAAAGGATCTTTATTCGATCAAGAGAACACCCATACATCTCAGACAAAAATGTCAGCTACAGCAGAATGAACGAGAGCTGCGATGAAAATAAAATTAGTATTATATTTTTGCATCAGTTAACCTCTGGTCGAACTTTTCCGCCAGCTCGTATTTGAATGACGTCCCGCTCCCAGTTTTGGCAAACAAACTGCACTACTCATAAGTAGTTTCTAACGAAATATTATTGGAAATCACTGTCTGCAGCCGATGAACCAGAAATGTCCCACCATTTCATCGACGCTTGACCGCCAGATAAAATTTAATCCAGAACCTATAGTGCCTATTACTTGTGCATTATCTAACTGTCATTGAGGTTCCACTTGCGGATCGTGATATTTAGTAATTAGCGTTACAATTCTGATGCTAGCCGACAAAATGTTCTGTGTACATCGGCTTCACGTCGGAACTGGAAAATCAGAAAAAATCACTCACCTCATAGCTCGAGCCATTTTTTCATAATCCATTCGGCTATTGTTTCTATATCGACCCCATTCCCGAGCTCCGGCTATGGTGTCCGTTATGCAAAACACTCCGGCCGAACGATTTACCCACTGGAATGCTGACTGTTTACTTGTTTCCAGCTTGCACAAAATAAATTGCCACAATTCCAACTGTTTTCGCCTCCGGCGTGCTCGCCAAATTGATTGGTGTCCTGCTTCATCTATAACAAATCTATCTGATGCTGAGTGCAGTGATGATTTAGATTTGACATTGTTTTGTTGGCTATTTGGATTGTTATGTCCGGCACCGTCAGACGCATTGACTGAATTCACGAGAGGTTTGGATGTTTTGATGCTTGACGAGGACGTCAGACCACAAGAACAACCGGAATCATTCGATCGAGGAGTGTCGTCTGCGTCTGACATGCAACATGTGGGTTGTTCGTATTCTATTGCAGAAGGAGAATCATCGTCTGGGGAGTTCATATCATTCGGGGACTGTGGGACATCCACACTTATACCACAACCCGTCCAGAATGGGGTGTTGGTCTTCGGCCACCACGGCTTCAAATCAGCATCTGAGCTAGGTTTGACCTTTGGCCGACGATGTAGAGCTGAACCAACGTGGTATGCATGAGAAGTATGTCGACGTGCAGTCGGGGTCGAAGACAAACGTCTTATTAGACCTGGATTCCATTTAACAGGTTCGTCCGTACCCGAGTCACTGTCTTCACTTTCAGATTCCATAACCCGTTGGTTACGCTGAAAGGGACGCCGAGATTTTCGCTTACGACGTGCTCGTTTTCCGTGTTGTTCAATCCAGTTACTATAATATTCTGCCTCAGAACATGTCAGTGTACTGTCGGTATCCACTAATTCATTAGTCCTACTGTCGGAAGCTGGAACCTGAGAAAAAGTGTGCTGCGATTTTTTGTTCACCTCTTCTTGTTCGGATTGAATTTGTGTATTCTGTATAGCACTGGTGTTCTTAGAGGAGACTGACCGTGAGGTCACTTCTGACATTTCATTCATTCTTGAACTGGTATCACGTTTACAACGTTTGTGCGGAGGTGGGTGTGAATTGCAACTATCCGGCATGGTATTCAGGATTGTCTCTCCTATGGGTGATGTCAGGCATGATGTGGGAGACAAGAGTTTGTCCATTTCATCTAAAAAAATATCTGTAATGGAGAGCATGAAACGGTCTCTTTAGTTTATTAATTAAAAACACAAAAGAGTATAATACCCACTCCTGACCCATGCATAACGCAGACGTTGAGTGATATAGACAAAAAAACCAGTATATATTGAATTTTCATGCTACCTTGTAAAGGAAAATAATGAATTTCACTTGCTATTGCGTGGAGCGGTTTGTACGGGTTACTTTAGAGGGGGACTCGGGCATTTTTCTTCTCTAGGATCGTTTGACTACTGATGAAATCTACAGTAGCTCATATTGAACAGAGGACTTTTGGCGCTCGTGTGCGAATTCCGTGAAACGGCGATATCACGGTAGGGGAATTAGTGTGTACAAGTTCAAGATAACTTAGGTTCATTGCCCATGTCAGTATAACTGCTTTCGAGACTCCAGTAACTGCAGTTGTAGACCATATCTTTCAGCAAAGACTGAAATATTTTGGCAATCTCACTATTCTTCTGGGGTTATTTTCACTTCATTCAAGTTCCCTGTCACTCGTCAGTTTTGTCAAAACAGACGAATTCTCTGCACCTTAACGACAGTTCCAATGAACGCGTAAGAACGGAAACGCATACGCGAAAAAACCTTTCATTCTCTCATCTTCCCTGTTCTGCATGCTGAAAAGCCTCATGTGCTCCGAAGGAATCTGTCTTGGGAACCCGGGCCTTTACACTTGTTCCACTCAGTTCTCCTTTGATGAATTTGCATTTTTCCAGGCAACTTATTTCGTCTCCCAGGTAGGTGGTGGGATCGACGAACTAAGTCAGTTCTTCCCGTCTATTTGTGTCTCATTTTCCGATGTGGATGGGGGCTTTTTGATCGACACGCATATGGTTTCGTACAAACTGCCGACCAGCTACACAATACTCCTCGTTTCCGATGACAGTTCTTGAATTTTCAGGATATAAAAAGAGTGGAAAGAAAGTCACCCACTGGGACCACGAGGGTTTCACTGGGTAGTTCAGTAACTTTTTATCTACATTTTAACCCTTTGAAAAACTTGAATCAATCTTCTTGAATCAATTGGGTTTTGGCGGTATGCATTCATTTTCAAAAGCTTAGGCCGAAATAAACGCTTCATTTAATTTACTCACTTAGAAATAGGGTGCAAGCAAATATGAAATTCATCTCCAAATGATGATTTTTGATACAGAACCATAAATAACAAAATCCGTGAATAGAAGAAGTAGTTCTTCATTACTTCGATCTGTAAAACTGATTGACTTTCTAACTGAAACTGCATCAACAAATAGTCATCAACATCACTTCTGAGTGCAGTGAATTTTCTTTAACTTGTGTCTACGAAATTTCATCAGAATAGTGTAATGTTTCTTTTCCAAAGTTCCTCTTGACTGAGCTCGGTGTTCCAATGGCAAACATTTCTCCGCCAGTAGACTAAATAATACTATTATCAAAAGTAAATAATGAATTCAGACAGAAAATTATATGTGAAAATTGGATGATAGTGAAGTAAATTAGCGGACTTGTCTGACATTTATTGAAGAATAATTGTTCGCGGCTCCACACAAACCTTGACCAAAGAGTGCGTAAATGATATATTCGCTCTGAGTATATGAGGAGCTAATGGAGGTGAAGTGTGATAAATTCACTGGCCCAGACGGTCAATCATTCTATCCAGAGTTTCTGGCTTGGGGTAGTGGACTCATTTCTTGACTTAGCCCCGCAAGAAAAAAACCTAACGGAGTTAAGTGCTGAGACCTTGGAGGCCATGACACTGGTTCCTTTGGTCCGATTCATCTAAAAGGGAATTACTCATTAAGCAGATCGGCTACTGTTTTTGCGGAGTGTGCTGGTTCTTCGTCCTGCTGGAAGAATGTTCTTGACAAGGCGGATGGAGTCATATTTCCTAGGTATTTAGAAGGTGTCTCTTCATCGCTTGCAGACAGACGGTTAGTTTCACCTTGTTGGGAAGAAATATTGGGTAAGTCAGTAGTAAACCGTGGATGCGGCACCATACATTCACCTTTACATCCGCTTGTCTATTACCGTCGTAGCAGTCAAAGGGATTCTTGTTATGTCAACTCCTATCGCACTGATAGCCTGTAATGTTATGCCGGTGAACTGTGAATTCATCGGTGAAGAGAATGTAACTTCATAACGTCTATTGGATTAAGATTCTCTGTAGGAGCCAGTCACAAGATTCCATCCATTCAGTATAGTCTCTTTAAAACAGGATGTGAACCGGATAAGGTTTATAAATCTAGTAGCCCTTTTCCATCGAGATATCTCTAACGGAGCTTTTGGAGATTCCGAGTTTGTTGGCTGCTATTGGAGGAGATGTTCGTGGTGCGATCGCCTAAAGGTCTTCTGGATTGGTGATCTGAGTTGCGGTGATTACTGTCTTGGGGGTCCCGAACGCCTACGAGGGCAAAAGCCACGTTTAGTAGTAAGTCTCTGGGAAACCCAAGCACAAAATTCACCGATTATCAACTCGGAGAACACGCTGCGCCTTTTGGAATCGAATGAACTACCGTTAAACGTACCCGTGGTCCGGTTCGCACATGATTTACTATAACCATGTTGACCCCTATCATGGCTGAACTAGAGTACAACAGTCCGCCTATGAGCCGACAGAGTGGCGCTGTATGGATATTCACAGTTATCAACATATCTTTGCCCCACCCCAAAAACACAATATGTTCACCGAGTAGTCTACGTAACTGAGGTGTGAAAGTAACTGTTGTTTTCTAAGGGTAAAATGTATTGGCTTTTGCTACCACGATATCCACTGGTTGTTGCGGCTAAAGGTTGAGTGAAACCGGCAGATAGCGGGCTACCATCTACACATAATATATGTGCAAACGTTCTCACCATTGCAAAATTGAGTGCGTCATTATAGCCCCGAGTACAAATACCAATGGATTTAAATTTTCTATAGAATGAAAAACAAAGTATAAGGAATATAATGACATACAAAGAGACACTTAGGTGACGATGACAAAGCTGACCGGTTCAGTAATTCTTACCTAGGGAAAAGTTCGATGCAATAAGAGTCTTTCAACACCGATCACCGTACGATATATCCAGGATCATTTCGCTGCGTCATTCAAGGTGATCTTTTATAACCTTTCAGATATCTATCAGGCATTCAAAGTGCTTCCACTTAATAGGTGCCACTCTAGTATGATGCGGGATACTTACACATAAAAAACTGCTTATTATAAACATGTGAATGCTGAGGATGAATTGAAAGTAAATTCTGTTCGCATCCTTGGCGGCAACTCTTCTGGAGAACTGACGTTATCATCCTTAATCTCCCTTAGCCCTTCATATACCCCTTGGCCAAGGTTTGTGTGGAGCCTAGAACAATTATTCTTCAATCAATGTCAAACAAGTCCGCTAATTAGCTTCACTATCATCCAATTTTCACGTACACTTCTCCGTTCAAATTTATTATTCACTTTTGATATTAGTATTATTTAGCCTACTGGTGCATTTCTGAGTAGTTGGTTTAGAAATTCGACCTTCCCAGGGCGTCCTCTGTATCTTTGTCCACGCTGTACTTTTGCGGTGCCTCGGATATGAAAGAAGCACCTAGGGTTTTCTAACCCTTCCTTCATAAGGCCGAAAACATTTCCAGATGTATTCTATACCATTTAATTCACTGTGGACGTTAGAGTACCCCTCCCTCCCTGATTAAATGATTTCAAGACACTTGTAAGAACATCTGCGCAACCATCTTACTACAAAATAAGTCGTGGTTATTAAAATTTTTTGGCTAGATGGTGCAAGCACAAATTATGATGCGCAGATGATGCCACCGCGACTGTAATCTGGAGTTCATGCTCATAGTTTAGGAAAACCCCAGCCTGAGCAACATACTGTATCGGCTTTTATGTTTTGTTCTGCTTGGCTGACAGCCGTTGGACTCCACCTTTCGCGCGCAATCCTCGGATCATCCGATCAACCCTGCACTCTGAAGCACCAGAGTCGAGTTTCACTCTTGTTATAGCTCACCAGGGGTATATATCCTCCATCGCATTTAACGTTCGAACCCCAGCCTTTCCAACCCGAATGTGTATGTGTTAGCAAAGCGCCACCCCGCTCCCGTCAGGGCTGATCCGAATCACCGAGTTAAGTATGCTCAGATGTCGTCCTCTATGACAGCCAGAAACGCCCGACAATTTCGAATGGATACGTGGTCACTGTTACGTCAACTCTAAGCGAAAAACTTCCACCAAATGAGGTATCCTCCACACGATGGGCCATTGTACTCATATTTGAACCTGCTTCGCGTATATATATATATATATATATATATATATATATATATATATATATATATATATATATATATATATAGCGTGAAAGGTGGAGTCCAGAAGGCAATCAACCAAACAAAGTATCGCCAATCTCACACACTACTCGCAAGTAATCGGTAAGTATGCATTTGTAGGTTTGCCAGCAGTATTAGATTAAAGGAAGAACAATCAGTATCTCTTCAGTCACTTTCTGTCAAATAACAGAATATCGGCACCCGTAGAATAATCACACTTATCCCTGATACAGGAACAAGGTTTGATAGTTTAGATCATTATTTCAATGACCCTAACCAGAATTGGAGAGAGAGAGAGAGAGAAAGAGAAAAGAGGTCATATCTGCGCGCTGACTTGTGCCCTAGCATCCGATCAGTTTTACACTGTTCCTATAAATCATATAGGTTTGTGGTTGAGGACATATGCGTTCAGTCAAAAGAATTGTTCAAATTCCATTCAGATGCAACCATGCGTGGTGCCGTACTGATGGATTTCAGATGAACTGTCAAGGAACATATTAAAAGTGCTAATATTGGTGATGGACTCCAACTCATTATCGTTAAATAGACAAAGGTTTGCCGTAGATACCGATAACGCGGAAATAGATTGGGGTAAATTTGTAATTAAAGCAGGCAGCTACTCAGCATGCATATATATATATATATATATATATATATATATATATATATATATATATATATATATACTAAGCGGGAAAACAAGTCTCAAGCTTTGGGCAAAAGGTCATCTCAGAGGCTCAAGGTCAGAACGAATGACAAACCTAATAATGCATAAGATCACTGCCGACAGCGCACATGCACTGACGGTGTCACTATGACCACCCATTTACATACTACTTACTATCAATTTGAGAGCTTACACACGCGGCCTCCATTTTCGTTGGGTTAGCAGTGACCCAGACACGAATAACTAACAGAAATCACAGTTACGATTTATTTAAGGACTCTCATTTGAGGAATATCTATTCACACTTCTGACAATTCAAATGAGATCTTAGTGACAATATAACAATGGAGTGTACAAGTATAATGATGAGTAGGTAGATGGATACTGAGTTCGCATGTCTAGTGAGTGGGGCAGCCGGAATGCTGACCTTGGGCTTCCGGGAGTTTTGATCACCCACTTACATTACTACTTATCACCCGTGTGTGTATAATATTGCGCTGAATTAATGATAAAGATGAATCAAATATGCTACGCCTATGAGACTTTTCAGTTAACAGCTTTTTCTTGCATGGTTGGGATTAAATTTGTAGGGGGGAGGTATTCCGTAGCCCATTTCGTTATCAAAGACCACAGCCACCAATACCGTGAGCGTTGGAGCGGAGACTCACAGAAATTCCCAACGGATCGGGTACTGTCTGCGACTAAAATGGCCGGCTTCGTCAGGGTATGAACAGCAGAGGCTAAGTTTTGATCATGTATGTTTAAATCTGAGTCATATCAACTTACTGGGGATGTCCAGAGCGCCCATCCAAGCAGTGTCAGCACTGGCTAATTGTTCTTCTAGTTCCAGAAAGGAATTTGACGATATGGTATTGGTGAAAGACAGTGGCATATCGGCGCATTGATTTGAATAACTGAACGATTTGGACGAATCATATGCTGGAAGAAAGGACAAGGTTTGCGGTCGAATCGGGTGGTCGGATGCGAATGAGGAAACGTCGGATGTTGGGGATCTGCCGCCAGATGGATCATCACTTGCTGTTTCTGACGCTGCCTTTCTATCCATGGACAAGGTTGATGCTGATAACGATGCGGATGATGTTGAAAGTGATATTGAAGTAGACGATGTCGATGTTAGCATGGATGATGCGGAATTCAAGGAAAGTGAATTCTTTTTGGTAGCCGGTCCCTCGTCCTTACCCCCATCATCATCATTGTCACCATCCCCTAGTTCCGACTGGATACATGACTCCAAGATCTGTTGGGATTCGGGGTCATTAAACAGCAAGATTGGACTACCCAGTATCGAGAATTGGTCAAATCCGGTCTCATCTGAGCGAATACTGGAAGCGTAATTGGAGGCAATCAAATCCAGTTGTGTGGAGGTCCTGGTTTGTTGACTGTCATCAGATTCTTCCATATAGGGAGGGAAAGTGACACTGTGATAGGACTCCGTGGACGGGGATGAACTGAGGGAATGTACAGATTGACTGGACTCCTGTATATGTTGGTCAAATATTTGAAATTGCGATAATAAATGTCCGGAATCGACCGCGTTGGAAAAATTCGACTGGATTGTCTGTTCTGTGAGGGTAAGTCAGAGTAATTTATTGAATTCGACAGCAATTATATTGTATTCTACGAGTGAAAAAGCAAGGCAGTTCAGAACAAAACATACCAACGTGTCTGATCGCATATCTCTTAAATGTTTGCGTCAAAGCAACACTGTATAACATAGTACCAGTCTGTTTTTCACTGTCTGTGGACAATGATAACTTGACACGAAAACACTGTGTGACCAAATCCTATGATCGGCACTTTCACATTCGAGGTCTGAGTGCCATAGAAAAATTACGACACAATTACAAGGTAAGTCACGTGGTTAATCTGAACTGTGAGAGATTTGAATTAGTTCGAATCCTATTTGGGGTGGGTGCATATGTTCTATTCATGGCAATTGCCAGAGCGGATTATTAATGGTCATTTGAGTGTTGATGATGCACGCGGACTCGATAAATTAACAATGTATCTCTGTTCCCAGCAAACTGCAATCTTTCAGAGTATTCTGGAAATATCAAATGCCTTCTTAGAATTTACCAGCTGTTTTATACAATTAGGTGATTCTACCGGTTGTTTTATTGTTCAGCCGATCAATGCCTTCCACAAACCAAGTTGGTAAGTAACGTTATCTGTTAAGCACAACTGATAATGTCAAAATGAGTTATGCAAAAAGACATGAAAGTCTTCATCATTGTTGAAACGTGAGGAAGCTTTCAAACCGCAGTTTTTGCAAAATATTAGGGCTCACTTTTGGAACAATTTGTCGTTGCCCCGGGGTCGAATTGTTTGTGATTCCATGGTGTGTTCATTCTGGAGGATGAAATAGTGAAATTCATGAATTTAATGAGTTATCCCACTTCGTCTTGAAAATATAAATTCTATCGGATTTTCAGACATTGCTGCAGGAGATTGATGCATAGGTCATCGATTACAAATCTCCTGTAGCGAGGGGTTTTCGGATCTATGCCCTAAAGATGTTGATGACTGATAGCCAAGCAGTCGGGAGTCAGTTTTGCATGTGGTTAGAATCAAAACGACTGTGCAGCCAGTGCTCGTGGCAAATAAGAAGTCACATGTTGACCGGTACCCTGTCACCTCTTCAACCAACTTTGATGACCAATCGGTGCAAAGTTTCTTTCCATGCTCTTTGTCCATCGTACCGAAGTCCAAGTATCGTGCTCGCATTCATCAAAGTACCCAAAACAAACAAACAAACAAACACGTGCACACACGTGCGAGCGTGCGTGCGTGCGTGCACTCGAGTACACGTGGCTTCAAAGCTAAGACAACACAGTCCCGGTCTACAGATGGCATGAAATGGTTAAAACGTGGATGACCTTGAATTTTGTAATACGCGTGTTATGACTGATAACAATGTTTGCCGAAGTGTTGATTCACCACAACACAAGAGGTGGAGGAGTTCAAGGTAGATGAAAACATTCGAACATGATGGACTTCATTTTTCTAAATGTCTGCACGTTGTCATGCTGGAACAGAGTGCCGTTTGCAATCTGAATCTTTTTTTTATCGGATTGGAGTTTAAATGTGGAGGTGATCAGAATTGCGTGTGTGTGTGGGGGGGTATTTGCGTTTTGATGGTTCTACAATTTGATTCCTAAATCTGATTACGGCCAACTTGTGAGTTCTCTGAACGATATCTCCATTTCATGCAAGCGCGTGTAAGTGTGGGGGTTTGTGGCACGACATATTTTCTACCAACTCATTTTTTCGCATGACAATCTCAGGGATTCGAATAGGCCTCCAGCGAGGGTGGGTGGGTGGACGGTGGTATTAGCCGAGTATGGCAGCATATCGGCACATGTGCGCAACCAAACCAACCTAGAGACAGGTATACAGTAAGAGAACAAACTTTGAGATACGGCTAGTACCAACTTGGCAAAACGGATCAATTCAGTCAGTCCAAGACATCTTTTTTGGAGCCGATTCCCACACGTGATCTGCGCACTAAAGTAAGGCCCGATTGACATCGTCGAAATTGAAATAAATCAGAATGAATAATTGAGGGGAATTGTTAAAATACTTTTTTTTTCTGTTTTACACATGAGAAATCGGCTGTCATCACATTTGTTCAACTTTGGATTCGGTTCAAAGAGCCCGATGTTCTGATAAACACTTTCTGTGCAGTCCTTCGGTCTGTCCAAGGAACTCAATTGCATGTGCATACTTTTAAAATATGAAAAATTCGATTTAGATTCCACTGATAAATAAATTTGTTCACGACGTTTCTTGGACTTTCCAGCTTTTACTAGTCATGATACCCGGGTTCGAGACCCAAATTGGTAATTAGAGAATATGCATCGAACCAGAAGATGTAATGTACTCCCATAGCGTTACCATGACGAAAGAACTTTTGAAACTGTATAGTGGATCGTTCGACTGACTTTCAAATTCACCTACTACTCAAAATCTAAGCGCTATTTTTGGGTCGAATGAGAACATTTTAAACGGGGTGTATGGGGCAAGCATAACCATAGTTTCGATAGCGAATTGAAAATGGTAATGCTATTGATCTGGTCGATACGATGTGACTCGGAAAATGCTGCTGGACTGCGTCGTGTTATCGGTCTACTCACGGTCGACCACGGCAATCTGAAAGCTTTTTTCGGTTGCTTCGGGACTCGTGAAAATTTACTCAATTGAATGGTAATCGCATCGGTGACCTGTGAAAGACAAGGCTTGGTCTCTCGTGAACTCATCTGTACTACTCATGCAGCGTCAGTGCTTTGACTGAAAACTTGGTAGTAAACCAATTCATTTCACCTAACCCTAATCAAAGATAGGGTATGAATCTTCAATTTCATCATATTGCGTTTTCAGACTTGTATCTGTTCTGTTCCGTCTCACTAACTCTCCTGAGACGTTTCTTCTGGCTGCGACCCATCTCGCTTTATTAGTACAAAAACGACAGTTTACATACGATGCATGTCGTCCATAGCCAGTTACCGGCCCCGACCCTCGTTGGTCCATCTGTTATACACAATCAGCCGCTCTGAGAGCTAGTCTGAGAATAAACCCAGTTGGTTGATTCGGTTCAGACGATAGCTGGCATTTGATTGGTTCTTCGGTCCGCTTCCTTCGGTTCAATCTTGTCCTTGATTCAGGACTGGTGGAGACGAACCAGGCCGTCTGTTGACAGTGTGCTAGCCCGCGCCCTCTCTGGTTTCGAATATAGACCATCTTACATGGGCCCTCATCGTGACTCCTAGTTATTGGACTTCGCCAACTTTGGAACCTGGAATAGAATGATTTATTGGTAGGGTAAGCGAATAGCGTTGATTTTTTTAATCAAATGTGCAATTTCCTAGACTAAGATAACCGGTAGTAAAAAGTTTATATCGTGGGGTTCTCAAAAGTATCACGATGAATTCTGAGTTGACCTATTTTTCAAGCTGTGTGAAGGTAACACATAATTCCTCATGTGCCAGTAGAATTGACACAAGACAGAATCGATTCGCTCGGACACGTGATCAGTCCGTCGCACTCAGCCGCACTAACAAGCCAGCCTCGCTGACATATTGATTGTTCAGTCAGTGAACTGCAGTACTTAGGCCTTGGCTGAAGAAAGATTACTGGTCTGCTCTCTGTCTTTCTGATGATCTGATGATCACTTATGATCATTCATGTATCAAGACGAATGCCAATCCAACCGTATAACGTGCTACGGTGAACTACTGGTAAAGCGGACTTACAATCGGGGAACTTTTATCAGGCAAAATGAAGTGACCTTCTGGATTAGGATTAATCCATTTCATTTTGTTAGTCGAAAGGAATTGAAAATTGGGCATTTTTTGTCATGCTAAGTCAGAGGATCTATTTGGGTGATGATAGGACAACTTTTCGAAAGCATTGCACGTAATTCTTGTCAGTTTTGTTCATTGGATAATGGTGTTTTTTTCAGATCGAGAAAGTCTACAAGTCTGCCATAGAACTCACATGCATAAGTGGATTACCGTAACACGGTAACTAGCCTCCGGGAAGTCATGCATATTCGAAAGCGGGAAGCAAACAAGTGTTCGTAAACATTTGTTCAACAACGCCCCTATTCAGCAGACAGTACTTTAACTTGCCAAATTCTTTCGTGTACAATAGTCTGATATTTTCTTGAACTACTTTCTCTCTTATTCTTCCCAGATCACTATGTCCGCAGCCAGTGACAGTAGAAAGAGTGTGATCATGCTAATTATTTCTTGTCAATCTTCGCCAAAACACACCCACAACATTTCCCGTGGCTTACGAGCCAAATACCATAGTTTAGGAGAATTGGAAGTTTGTTAAACTCTAGCGCAAGACTCTTGAATTACGCAAAGTACCGTAGATAGATTTTTGTATATTGTAAAGTAAATTGGATTGTACTACTTTATAGGATATTACGGTGCGTTGTTTTACACCAATATCGTAATACAATAAATGGTGATTTTATTATTTCTGTAATCGTCGTACTTCACATTTGCCTTAGTTCCGGAAGAGGGATATCATCAATTAGAAGCTGTTGAAGAGGAGTGGGAAGGGAGCCGATCGACGGGGAAAAGATTCACGTGACTCTCGGGTTTATAATTTGCCTTTCTGTAAGTTGGGCTACCAGTGCACTCAAATTCACTCGAATCTCACACGCGATTGTGGCTGGCTTGGGGATTCGATGCATTTATAAATCAGGCAGTTTGACTGAAATATCTTTATTAATTTCCTCACTGCGGAGATTGTTATTGTTTAGTATCGTATTTCAATATATTATCAAGCCCAAACAAATGACTTCGTAAACCACAGAATAATGTTACGTCAAGCCCAGAAACGGTCGTGCGCACCATGCGGACCACATTGTGTGGTCAAATTATCTGCAAACCTTATGACACGCTTTGCAATGGCTATAACTTATGCGCGTTTACGCTACACAATTGCCAAACCCCTCATTCTACGGTACAGTAACCAGGCGGTGAAGTAGATGGTTTCAGAAAAGGTTAACTGCATGGATTATGTACGCTCACTTAACGAGCTTGGAAAACTTTGATACTTGCTTCTTAATCTTGTAACTTTCGATTTCTGTCTTTATATACTGGTCAAGTTGCACAACGATTCAGTGTAAAAGATGCGACTGACTAAGGGCTGTCGATGGAAGAAGTTGACTCAGGGGTTCCAACCATGATCATCGATCCACAATGTGAACCGTTCACCGCTTCAGCGTATGATTCTACAAGATCAGTGGGTTTGATTGATCGCGTGACGATCTACGTACATGATTTATGCTTCGTCGCGGTTCATAAAGATGAGCTTATGGTTGGATTGATCATGTATGGCATCGAAGTAACAAGGACAAGTGGCTACTGGTTCATGTGTGGATGTGAGATAAGACACAAAAATCCACTTTTAATAACCGAAAAGCATAACAGAGTCATGGTGTTTAAGAGAGGGCCGGTAACTATGAGCCTGGGACTTAGAATGAAAGCTAAATACGAATCCCGTCCACTACTTTAATGGGTCAGGTAACGTATCGAGCGAGGATGACAGCAAATTGTCATCGATTATGGTAGAGAGGCTCGGAACGTCCATTTAAGATGTGGTACCCACAGGTTCACACCGCAACAAGCGACCATTCTAAACGAAATTTTTCTACTACTAAATCCCACGTTGTATTGTACGAGGCCTTGGTGTTTTACAAATCAGAATTTTCAAGGACAAAGAACGACCTTGCCAGTTAATTCATCTACAGGTAGGTTCGTCTAGTGGTCTGTTTGCCGTAAAGTGGATGGGGTTGGGAGGACAGTGCTTTGACAGGTCAGTGATGTTCTTACAAGGATTCCGGCAAGTTTGAACGACATTTCCTCGCCGAAACTGTCATGTAGGACACTAGTGAAGCCTGGTGTGTGATTTGAATGAATTGAAAATTTGTTAATCCAGTGAAAGAAAAATCTGAATAATAATGATGTACAGAACAGAGGTAAGCATACACTCAACTGCAATCTCCGGATTTGATTTACTCCCAAGCCATGCGACACGTCAAGGTCAGTCATGAAGGACGGATCAAGAAAACCAAACGAGGTCATAGCGTCTAAGTACTAGTTTCAAAATCTTTGAATTTTTTCTATTTTACTGAGAATAAAGTGATTCAACGTTGGGTTATAACAGAGAGTCAGTTGCCGTATCCTAGTAATGATACAACGAGGTCTTGAGTTCCACTGAACGGGTATGGACACGAATTATCAGCTCAGTCCAGTCTATTCAATGCGTTTCCTTGGACCTCAATAGCTGGGATCCGGTTGCTAACTCGCAAAATCATCCGGGTTGGATTGAAAAAGCTACTCGACGCATACAGAACAGAGGAAACAAACGAAATGCGTGTAAACCACTGACGGCCGCACTTTGCTACGCAATCTAGTGTCTCCAATTATCCTGTGGACGGGTTTCTTGGACTCCCAAACAGAAAGTCTAACAAATCCCAAACGGCTAGGCCCAATAGTTGGGGTTTTGTGACACTTTTTCCCAATTATTCGGACCAACGAGCCAAAAACTGCTCCCGGCAGTGTTTGACTAGAACTTCCTAGTTCCATTGGGATTCTTATGATCATAATACTGCCAATATTAGTCTGCATGTGTTTATTAATTATAAGACCTAATAATAATAAAACGTGAAATGAAACAACTGTAATGAAACCATTTAAACCGACCCAAAAATCCGAAGTGTCCCTAAATGCTTCTATTAAATGGTATTTCACGTGTCATCGTGCTGTCATCGATAACCAAGCAAAGCAACAAATATGGTTGTAATCATGGTATGGTTATCCACTTTATATTGCCTCCTTGCCGCGACACACAGACTGAATATTCAGAGTAAGCAAAGTGAGGAAAATTATTTCGTGCTCAAAGATGATCCAACCTCACCGTTCTTATGCCCGAGATTAGTTGGACTTTACCGAATCAGTCCTAGCTTAGTTAGTCAACTGTTGCTTCGTGTGACGGCTGTTGCGTCCGACCGGACGCAATAGCGGATGAGCTCTAGAGTATGAAATCCAATGTCTGTCTGAGAAGTATTATTCGAAGTCAGTTCGAATGATTTGATGTTAATTTGACAAAATCACACAAATTTCATTCCGGGGTTTGAGCATCAGTTGGGTATGTGTCGGATACGCCCTGATTTGGATGTTGTTATGTGATTTCTAGATATTTTGCTACCACAGCATGGATTTGTAATCAGAGAAAATGCAGTTTTTTTCTTAGAAGATCAAAAATGACTAATCCGAAAAGTGCAAAAACCTGTGAATTGCGTTGTGTGTTTAGTGTTGAACAAGATTTCCCTGTCGTACACGGTAATAACTCAATGACTGACCTTCTTTCAAAATTGTAACCCATACGGATAAAACAGTTGTACTGCTATTTTGCAAAGCTCTAGTCATAACTGATGCACTGATTTTAAAAAGAAGAAGTAGCATATTAAGTCAGTCATGATTCTGACGACGTGTTCACTAACCGGATACATGGGTGATCATTTGTATTGGTGTATAGGTTGTCAGGTATTGGAGGAATTCGACACCAGCCTCATAACCAAAGTTGAGTACCTATCCGGTCTGCTTACGTAGGGATTTCGGCAACCGTACACGGACCGGTAGATTACACGAGAAGTACTCAGTTCAAACAAAGTGATTAGAGTGTGTTTGTAGATAAATCCATTTAATTTTTTCCACTGAATAATGCTTGAATAACAAAACTCCTGGTTCAAAACTGATTTGCCGTTTTGGTGGAACATCAGGGCTCTTTTGAATGTCAAAATTATCGCGACGCACTTGTGTAATAATAATAATAATAATAATAATAATAATAATAATAATAATAACAATAATACATCCTCGAATCGTATTACATGCTGCAAATGAGTAGAGTGGAAGGGACAAATCACATAACCTATGAAACCCACTGCATTGGTTGGAATAGGCGGGAATCAGACCCTAAGTGACGAACCACATGAGATTTCAAAAGGTCCGGTGTGGTAGCGAGCCGGACCACAGTGGGGACCAGTGATTACCACGGCAGTTACCGGGGCGGTAGGCAAAAGCTCTAGCCCGCTGGACCACGGCCAGTGGTGCAACATCTAAGAAAGGGGGTGGCGGATCATTAACGGATCCCGGAAGGGAACTGGCCGGCCACGACAGGACTCGAACGCGTAACGTCTAGGTTACGATTCTACATAACGACTGTTTAACCACCGCCTACTTTTATAAATTGTATTCGTGTTGATCGAGTTATTAGTTACATATAGTGGTGTGCTGTGCGTATTTCTCGACAATCTCCAAGGTTTTTTGACGTAGAGAACTGAATGGCGTAAGCTACGATCTCATTTGAAACGCAATTTCGACCCAATACATCATGAGCTTTTGCTTCCTTCAGTAAAAGAAAAAACGATAGCAACCATAGTGGGGGCCAGAAATCAGACCTCGGTAGATGACACATGCCAGAACTTGGTTTCGGACACGCACACACACACAACACACACACACACACACACACACACACACACACTGAATGCAGTATTCTTTTATGTGACACTTCCCTTAGTGTCCGGACCTATAAAATGGTGACGGTGTAGAGGCGGGGCTGAATCGTACAAAAAATGACGGAACTATCAACTGCAAGCACATGCCACAGCACATATAGTTTGAGTGCATGTGACTCACCACAAAACGGTCACAGGCATGTATCAAACATAGACACACACACACACACACACACACACACACACACACACACACACACACGAAGCATCTAAGTAACACCAACGAAGCTATCCACAAAACACAGTCGTACCGGCTTGAACATGCCGTCATGGTTTTCGGTCTGGCGAACGGGATGAGGGTAAATAATCATACCAAGTGATTCATAATTTTGCAGTCTTGTGAAATGTGAATATCTAGGTTCTCAGGGTTCGCAACAAGAAAATCCAAAGCAAAGGTGTTATGAAGACACATGAATCGAGCGAGTCATTTCACTTCTGGTCACGACAGAGGACTGAAAGCTGAAACGGGCGGATTCGTGTTAAATGTGAGATAGAGAGAGAGAGGCGATCCCTGTTTCAAATTCATTCGTTTAGCAACGAGATTACGGAGAAAAAAGACGCAATAAAATGAATTTTGCAAAGATTGGCAGGTATGTTCAATGGTCCAAATTTTAAATGTTGTCGGTCTTGGACGCTTGGGCGCGCACTCCAGCTTTGGTCAGCATGCGCAACCTACAGAGGAACATTGGTGGGAGGAACCTCCGCGCGTTAGAGAGCCACCACAAGGAAATTTCCGATTTGATCGCCTCTGGAGTGATTCTCCTGTTTTTCCGTCGGCAGTTAAACACACACACACACACACACACACACGATCGTGGGCTTGTCCAACAAGCGTGTTCATGTCGCATAAAAGCGTGAAATCCAAAGGAAAAAACACAGTGACCGTTAATCCCGTGCGCGGAATCACGTTGACACTGCCTTTCCGTTGTTAGCGGAATGGTAAAGGTACGCGTAAAGCCTTGGATCAAACTCAGTGGACACTGAGACTATTGGACTAAACGGTTCCAGTACACAATAATCAATCGGTACCGAGATAAATTACACAAACCTCGAATAGTGAGTTATCTCGGTAACGACAATCGTTAAAGCCACATTCCGAAAGGAGGTGCGTCTTTCGACGGATGATTATTAGATAAAATAGTGCAACGAACTAGAGTGAAGATAAGACAGCTCGCGGCTGTTTCAAGGGGCGTACGAGACGGTGCTCGGCTTTGTCCAAAATGTCAATAAACGTGGTCACCGTCAATCAACCGAGATGTGTGCTCAAGGTTAACACGTGATGCGCGTGATGGACTCGGAGGTGATAGTAACACGCCGCTCAAGAAGGAAACCAATCAAATGGGGGAAGTCGGGTGCACCTAAATGAACCAAGCAGAGGGTTCGTTGTCCGTCGGACGAGTTATTGGTGTGTGTGTGTGTGTGTGTGTATAACATGTTTATTTTACCAACCTTTGTCGGGCAAGTCAGCCATTCCGGGTCAATCAATCTTGTCTACTTACAACTATCGATTTATTCTCTGTGTCTTACTCCACGGTTCTTCAGAAATTCCCCCCCCCGCTCTCTTACGAAACAATACTTCAAAGTTCTTTTGCACGATCTAATCAGGATCAGTTGTGTTTCCCTAACCCATGTTAAGGAAATGGTCATTGAATCCAATTGGTAAAATTGTGGCCCGAAACACTTTTAGATAATGCACACGTTCTCCTTTTTGACGTATCCCCGGTCGGATTAACATTTATGAGAATTCGCCTATTTCGTACTTGGCTCACTTAATGACGAACGGCGTTGTACAGTAATCTCGGTGTAAAAGACTGCAGATTTTTATTCTACAGCGGTCTACCACCCAGTCCGGAAACACTAGTCAGGATAGCTAAAACTGTTTCTTGCTGCTCGGCATTCCATTTAGGGAGGTAGATAGTCAAAGGAAGATAATTTTCTTGCACGGCAAAAGTGTTTCTTGCCCGGGGGATATGGATATCAGGTAGGTTACAATCCCGGGGTTAGGGAAGGGACTACTATAATTTAATATGTATCTCTTGAAATCCGAATGTGATTATTGTTGAGTGAAAGTTTTCGACGGAATTGTAAACGTATGAACTTGCGTAAACCAAACCAATACGGAGAAATTTACGCTGAAAAAGCATAGCGTTCAAACAGACCAAAATAGGGTTCAGTGTGAAGTTGTCAAGTCAGTATTCATTTTAATCCGTCGACAATAAGACTCATCTACCTGGAATACAAAAAAATGCGCCACTGCGGAACATCTGTGTGTTCATGAAGCGACACGGAGTGAACCCGGATATGGATGACTCATTTGGTGATGTGATCGCAATCAATGTGCTCAAAGTGGCCTGGAAATAAGTCATGCAACTCCCGGCTAGAGTCGACAGAAATCACTCGGAAACTATCGAGAGACAAGCTGACGGAAACTGTCTTTGGGGTTGATAGTTATACAATAGTTATGAGATTGTTTAACACCCGTATATTTTTCCCATTTACGAGCAATCTCCCTCCCCCCCACCCCCCGGATCATTTATCAAACACACTTCTCGTCAAGTAACCGAAGTTCGAGGTTCTTTGACCAAACTATGACGAGGACTACTGCAACAAATCGGATTCAAAGAAGATCTTCGCAAGATGCAATTCATTTATGCTACTTTGAAACCCCGGTTAAATGTATGCTTAATTAAATTCCAGGGGTTGAGAAAAGAAGAAGATTCGGCAAAATGAGGCATTTTGCTTAGAAGTGAGATAGTTAAGCGTCAAACTTAAAACAGAATAATCAATTCTACACACTTGCAAATCTGCGCCACGCCCCGCAATCGAACAGTAATATCTTCCGCATACATCCCACCCTTAGGTCACCTTGGGACAATCAATGAAATGAGCAATAAACCAATTCACTACTGAATAGTATTGCATGCAGTCGTAGTCACACACGCAATAATGACTCATCCGTTCTGCCACCACTACCACTACAATCGCCACCGCTACACCCACTCAGTTACTCATCCATTCTCATCTATCCCTGAAATCTGACCAAGGGGTATGTATTCTGTAAACTCTCAACCACCGGCCACTATCAAGCCACACCCAGCTGGATTCGGTCAGGTGTATTGATTTTCATCATAATAGATACCTGACGTAAGCCCAGGGTGTTTGTCTGTCACGCCTAAATGTGACCCGGTTGTCACTTTTTCCGATGTTGTTCAAAGGCCCTGGATGAATGGGTGGATGAGTGTGTACGGATTTAGTGTGTGTGTGCGCGTGTGTGTGTGCGTGTGTGGGCGGGTGGATGGATGGGGTGATTGTTTAAAAAAGCCGATCAGATAGTATTTCTGACGTTTGAGCAGGCCAGGAACTGGGGTCAGTCAGCTGGTGTAATCATCTCCAGATCCCCAATCAGCGGGAACTTCTGAAGGAGGAAGTGTTTTGTGATGTTCCGTGCTTCAGTTCTGCCAAAATTGTTTGCCAGGTCGCTTCTCTGATGACCAAACATGTCTATTGCTTAGATCAGTACACAAAATCAGTTTCAGATGAAACGATTCGCCAAGTAGCATCACGCTTGACGCACCATAGAGAAAATAGGGAATTACCCAAGACAGCTACTTCAGTTGACCTGTAAGAGATCGTCAATGATTGTGCAAATATGGCATATCTCATTTGTGGATTCCTTTCCCTAAGGTTCACCACCCCCAAAAAGAAGACATTCATTTAGGAGTTGATCCCCGTGCGAGTTGACGAGTCGTTACTCTGCGAGGCCACCAATAGAAGAGAGCTATTTAATGTTAAGTGTTAAAGCGAAACAAGCCGTTAAGGGTCAGTGCGGATTGTCTGTAGTGAGAACATGCAAGTGAATCAAAGTCATGTAGTCCGCGTTCTCAGTCGAACCTCGATGGATGTGCGCTTTGTAGGTGATAATTTCTGCTTACGAGTCGAACATTGGCACTGCCTGATGATTTGCCACACTCTTTGAATAATTATGGTTCAATGAAGAGGAGCAGGGGTGAAAAGTATTGTGAAAAAGAACACGAAGATGAAAATCTCCTTGTCCTTTAAAGGTGTCACTGTAGGGGAAAGGATACACAAAAGTGCCCCTTTCAGTGTGAAGTCTACATCTACTCGGATACTACTTCTCCCGTGTTTATCTATCACCCGTCATCAGGGTAGACTGTAGGTTCCTGCACTCAAGATATACTGTGTTTATATTATTAAATCAAACAATTATCAAGACAACACAAGCATGGGATAGTTCGCCTAATGTACGGAAGAAAGTCTTTTCTTACGTAAGCGTTTACTGTAGGAGACGATAATAGTCAGTCAACTGGTAACCTTTCTTAAAACCGCTTTACAATCGAAACGCGATCGCAATTATTCCCCATCCGAATGAGTTTGGACTTCGTAAGTTCGTGATCGCTGGTTTCAATATTTGCTTTGAAAACATTCCATCATAGCACATCAAGGTGACGTCACCACTGAGGATGTGGTGAGTTCACCTCGATTGAAGAGATCTGTGAATGTTAGCGATCGCAAAAGCTAAGCGCAAAGATTGTGATCTGGTGAACATGAACTACAAACACCTCCGAATTTGAAAATCATTGAAAAAGAGCTCGGCCCATTCAAGTGGCTCACAAAAAAATGAAATGAGCACTTCACCGAATACAGAAACGATTGATATGCATAGGTTTTCCAAACTCGAATCCTTGTGGCCTCAATAGTAGAAAAATGATATAAATCCGATTCTTAACCTGTATATAAATGGAGCGTGAATAATCCAGATACGTCTCTTATCACGATCTTCTCACTATTTGTACTTTCTATGCTTAAAATAACTTTATAGTAACCGTACAAGCCGACTAGTTTAGATTCTGTCAGTTATAAATATCTCTTAAAATATTTGAGAAGGAGTAAAACAGAATGTTTCATCTACATCCTACGTGGGCATCGGTTCCATTCTTATTTGGACAACAGAAACTTATGCGAAGTGACGGTGTTCGTGAATGCTGTCTCTCTAGAGAACAGTATAATGATGTTTGAGATTGCTTTTTGCGTCTATGAAGTGTAAAATACTGCTACTGGACTGAATTGGGCTCCACACAAAATCGTGTCCAAGCAAGAGAAGCCTTAGCTAAGGTAGATACGTTTCTGTCACCTGGACAGCTACATCTCATCAGAGTCGTCGCGTATACAGAAGCGCGTTTGGTTTTTGCCAAGATGAACCACCTGTGGTGCTGGCTTGGCATTCAGTTGTTTGCCCAGAGTAGAATGTACACGGCCCTAGTTATTTTATGCAGCTCAGAAACAAATTCATTGAGGGGGAAAGATATGCGAAAGCTGTCGATGTTTGAGTGCCAATGTACACTACTACTCTCTTTTTAATTTATTTTTGATTTGTTATAAAACATCGTGCAGCAATTCAGGAAGGACGGCCGCGACCAATGGAAGGCTGCCAAATGGGGTGCCGGGAATCGAACCCGAGTCGTTATTGTCCAACGTCCACGTTGATAACCGCCTGACCACTGCGGGTCTTCATAGTTTCGCTCGAATACGACAATCGGAACGTCACATCAGCAATGCCGATGTTAGGCGTGAGGTTTAGAGAATCAGAGGTCACTTATTGGAACAAATACTGAAAGAAAACGGGCTAAAATGGCTTGGACATGTTTTTACACATGCTCACACAAAGGCCTCCACTGTCTTCTGAGTTGTTCGTACAGAATTATTCTGGGAAGCGTACCTTAAAGAAGAACAGACGGCTAGGGTCTTGGAGTATCTTGTCAACTAGGGTTAAGAAAGACTCGATATGCTGACAAACGAGTTCAGTCAAAAGAGAGCGTCGATGGAGATAAATGGAACTCGACCTATAATTGTCAAGTCATGGAGCAGGGCTTTAAAGTCCTGTTTCAGAAGGCCAGGAACATTTCAGGGGAACCGAAGAATCGGCTAGGAGGAATAAATTTCAAGAAAAACTTCAAAATAACTAACTGTGTGTTCCAAAGTTGCTTGAGTTTCCGTATTTAGAAAGATAAACGTCCCAGCTTTCCATTGCATTACTAGATATGAGTAATACGTCGTATATTACTACCAGAGCCGAATTCCAAGAACCGGGCAGAGCTCACTCTATAGACGAACTTGAAATTAGCGGAAACGAAATTTGTCAGGAAATAGAGGCGGGAATTGCAAAAGCACATCCACTTAGTAATTTCTTTCCCGCTGGTTTGTTCTGCATGCTTTTAGTCGTTTAGCTAAGGACTGGGTGATTCTGTGAGTTGGTAACTAAAACCAGAGTAGCGAAGTGCGAGTTTCGTGGTTGAAAACACTGATACTGGCTTCTTCTCTACAAAATTCCCGTACGGAGATAAACAATTTCGGTTGGATTGAAGTTCTCATTATTGGCGCAACCCACCCTTTGCAGAGTGCAATGGAAAGCGTCTATCCACGAGCACAAGAAAATATTGACGACCATGATCCTGAGCACTGAAGTGAAGAATCCAATAAGGTTCTCAAAGGGCGAACGTGAGGTAGGGGCTGACTCATTGTCAATGTACAGCCAAGTTTCGTTAGCCGTCATTCCATCAGGGACTCTCCAAAATCCAAGTCTAGGCTAGCGCGAACGGGATCACGAACCTCAGGACTACGGATCGACAAGACAAGAAAGGGTTCCCAGCCAGAGGGCAGCTGGTCAAATCATCAATCAAACAATCGGAAGAAAAGTTACTCGATACCCGTTTGAACCATCTAGTTTGCGGTACGACGATTGACAACAACAACTCTTGCATCCCATATAACTGTTCGTTTCCTGCTCATAGAATGAGATGATTTGAAGGTGGGAAAAACTTCTCATGAGGGCCAGCAAGTGGCTACAAAGCAGTATCAAGCTTAACGAAGATTGTCTACAACCGGATTTCACAAACAGTGACGGGATTTGAACCTCATCTTCGAATGGTACCATTCGACTACTGTTTGGAAACGCACATACCCATCCGCTAACCCTTATCCCAAACATCAGTCACAAAGACATTACATATGTACAGACCTTGATTCTCATTGGCTGCTACGCATTGATTTTCACGCATATGTACACATCGCAGTTAGTCGTGGTTAGATTACAATTTTCCGCTGGTGGTACAGTCCATCTGGTTTGTATTCGATGTACTTTCTCTCAAGTACGCCGTCAACTACCGTCACCAACCCAAAGCCATACGGAGGCTTCATACTGGCAACGCATACATGATGAAATTTTGGGTGGATTTTCAAAGTTCCTCATTTGAGGTTCTATTTGGTCATCTGAATGACTGGCTAGACCGGTCTGTTGGTCAGAAATGAGAAAGTTTCACGTCTCATATACAACCGGGTTTATGGGTTAAAAATCTCAATTTATCTCTGGGCGGGATGAGAATTACTGACCCCGTTATCCATTTTTCGTTTGTTAAGTGTGCCATTTCCGTGAACACAGAACACGAAAACAATCACTAATTCGAATTTGAGTAGGCCACGGTTACAACTGTTCTTAGTCCTTGCGTCTCAGTCGAATGCACCTAACCTCGTCATTGTTAGCAGCTGATCAAAGTGGATGTGTCCAGCTGGAGTATCAGAGACAAGATCAAAAATCGCGTACTTTGTTTGATGCTCAGGACTGTTACGGCAACTGATTTTTTAAATTGTTGATGGTCACACTGACAACATTATTATTCATAATAACATATTTCTCCACCGCAACTCCTGCCATCCTCAAGTCCCGGATGTAACGTAGCAAGGAAGTGAGATCCAATGGAAATACTCCCAGAGTGCTGCTTTTCATTTTGATCTGCACTCGAGACAATTTATTCTGACTGTTTTCATTGGAAAATCGATTAATGACAAATGAGTTGTAATACGCTTCTGGCCTGTTCTCCCCAGGGCGAGTGGATAAACTATTCACTTAGCCTACCCCTCGAGAAAATGAAACTGGTCTCCACTATCCATTCGTGCCGTGAATGTTAGAGTTCCGGTTAGCGGTGATCAGATTGCGGAAACGGTCATTGATTCAAGAAAGTAATTTGTTCTGAAGTTTTGATTTGTCCGAGAAAAAACCAGCTTGTCGTCTGTTTGTGGTGCCGTCAATTTGAAGGAGAACAAATCTGGTGATTGTGTTTTTAGGACAAGATAAGTCTAGAAGATGCTTTATGCACCCTTAGAGATGAATATTCGGCTTCCACGTTACCAAGTAACACATTCCTAAAGTGGAAAAAAACAAACATTGCAATAGTATTAGGTTCTGGTGAGTTCCCAGTTCAATCAACATTTAAGACGCGATATTACCGTTTCCCAATTGCTTAAAAACCTTACCAGGTACGGAATGGTGGAACAGCCATAAGCTTGGATGCGCACATGAAGGTGTATGCATTTGGAACATGTGACACAACAGGAAACACATTTAATTAGGTGTTCGTGAATAGGGTGAGTAGAATAAGTGAGCATTTTTGTGGAAATCTTATGACAAGTTTTACTGTGTTGGGAAATGATGAGTTGAGTGGATTGGTTTCTGGGTATACGACTACAAGAGGATAAGAACTTGAGGGATCTAGAGAACACTTTGAAGTCTTTCGACAACAGACTTGGAAAAATGACGGCAGAGGCATAGAGCTAGTGGGGTAGAACACATGAAAAGCAACCCGTTCGATGAGGTGTGTTGGCACAGAGTGAAATTTAAGACGCGATAGGGAAAAAGAATAAATGTCTGTTTTTTTTTTAAATGTAGCTTACTTGTCGTGACCAGGTAAGATGTCGGTCCACTCCGAGGTACTTAACAAATTTTAGTGTTGATGGAGTTGTCGGTGTCGCTACTGTTGACAAGGTCGCAGCCCAAGCCACTGACGAAGTTATTATTGGTATTATTATTATTACTTCAGCGGTAGTAGTAATATCATTAGTAGTGGCATAATTTTTCTTAGTACAAAGTAGTATATTCCAGTCAAATTGTGTTCACGAGGTCGGTTGAAACATGTTCCTGGCGTGTATTTGATAATCAGTGCTTTATTATCTGAGCTTCGGCGCTAACCCACAACGAATTCCTTTGCGAATACAATCCAGAAAAATCATATCACTGACGATATAACACTTGACCCAACAGTCTATATTAGGACATATAATCAAAAATGAACTGTCTCGGTACGGTGTCCGAAGCACCATAACCGCTGGTCACCATGTGGCCAGTTCACGTCCGCTGATTTCTGTCTGGTTATAATTCAGAAAAAGATGTATTATCGTAATCATTTCAATCGTTTTCATCGTGTAAGAATCTTAGCCTCCTGGTTGTCTCCCACCCGCATCATTCTGTTGTGACCTTTTGGTCTACAACGGAAATATTAAACTAGAGACTTGAGCATTATTTCGGTGTATAGTATTTGGGAGACTAATCTTTCAAGCATCACAATCACCTCTTTATGACGTAGTTGCTGGACAGTGCGGGCACATGAAGAGTTGCGGGTTTTGACACACTCAGACATGAGTATTTGCACACGTCCACCCCCACTCCGCCCCACAGTCACCATGATCAGAGTGCGCCTCGTTTAAGATGTACTCTGCCACAGAACGCCAACAGTCTGTCTCATTACACTCCACTTTAATTCTTCATCTGGAGATGATCGCCTGTTCATCGAGTGAACAACTCACGTTTAGCACCTAATACCAGGTGAGCAGTTGAATTCTCTCTCTCTCTCTCTCTCTCTCTCTCTCTCTCTATTGATTTCAGCGGATGACAGAACACTGGCGGGTTTCACTCATCAATTGTCGTCACCAACTGCGTGTTCGCATTTGGTTGATTATTTCTATTTTATGCCGTCCACGGAGCCCTACCTTCGTACCCTCACCCTCACCCTCACCCTGCAAAAGCCGTCTTCCTTAAAATCTGGATTGTCTAATAGTTACCTCAACAAGCAATAGAATGTTTGCATTCTGACAGTGTGGATTTCTGCCTAACATTTGGCCTCGTTCTGTCGGTTTCGTTACCCTTTCTTCTCGTTGCTGCGTGGTTGTTGTCATTTTCTTCTGAAATGAGTACCGATGATGATATGGGCGTGCATTTGTGTGTGTGTGTGTGCTTGAAGTGGTGCGTCAAGCATGACTAAGCTCAAAGAGTACGGAACGAATAACCTAACTCCTACTCCACTGCCCTATATGAACGCAGGCAGGCAGGTGGGTAGGCACGCACACGCATAGAACAACGATGAAATGTAAATGTAGTCGATTCTCTGACATCATCGTGAAAACGACAGTCCGGGCGCTTAGTGACCTGGTCCACACTCCTGTGCACACACGATGCAAAAGAAAAGAAGGCGCCCGCAGATGGAATACAAAGTCTGTTCACTTTTGTCATCGTGTCACTGAGGCCGAGGGTGTGATTTGATTAACCGCCATGGGGGCTGTGCTGACCATGTCTCTGGGCCGGTTCAACGACCGTAACGGCCGTGGTTGATCCGATGTCATGATCACAATTTTACGAGGGTCGATTCCGGTCGGGACAATGCGATCGGTTCTGTTTAACCGCGTACGCAGACGCACATACGCACAAATGCACGAAAGCGAAGTTAAATGGATACGCTTTTCGTCAAGTACAACCGACCCTGATCAACTCTCGTATTTCACGAAACTTGACAATCCCTCCTTGCTCTTTGAGCCCTCTTATAGTACATGCGAGATGAGTGCCGTTTACTAAAAGACGACGTTTTTTGAGCACGGTTGCATAATTTGTTGGTTAATTCCCCACAGTAGTGATCGATTTATTGATTGAGTATTGCTCAAGTATAGTGGGTAGCTAAACCGATCCATGTATGCAGACGTCAAACGAGGGAAAAGCACTCCCCGAGACGTGGCAATGGGCCATGAAGAATGTTAGTCTTCTGTTAGTAGGTGCTTCGGAAATGCACGTGAAAGTTAAGTATTCGAACAGAAAACATTGGATTAGTTGACCACAGAGAGCTACCTAAAACAAGCATACAAACAGATGAACCAAGTGTAGTAGTAAGAAAAGGTTCCTAAGGAGAACATGTGAACTTCTTGGATAAGTATCGGTGATTCAGTCCGACGGTGTTAAACTGTGCTCAAGTGAGATAAACAAAATTTTTTACCGGAGTCAGTTCGATTCGGAACGTCTCTTGGTGTGTCTTTATGTGAACAGTTTCCCGGTACTCTGGTAGATTCTTCAACACAGGGAAAAGAGAAGGTTTGGAGAAAGGAAGGTCTTCAATTGAGGTCCCACTACGGTCTTCAGTTTTTGTTGAAATAAAACATAAATAAAATAGGAATTTGACTTTATTGATTTTGTGGTAAGTGTTGAAGTGATCACCCTGACGTAACTACGGGAAGTGCCGATTGCGATGCATACGGTGTACATTTCGAGCTTTGTGACTTAATTAAGGTATATATCAGGCCACCGGGTAATGATATTAATTTATTCTAAGTTTCCTCTCATTTACACTGGTTCTTTGCTGCTCTACGGGTGACTGTATGTGTGTTACCTTGATTGCCAGAGCAAAATGCTCTGAGCAAAGTGAGCGGACAATTATGAATGTATGGAAATACATTCCATCTGGCCGGTGGTGGTCGAGTGGTTTAGAGCTCTTGCTTGTCACCTCGGAGGTTCGAGGTTCGAATCCCCACCATCACCTGTTATCTTGGTGGTAGACAGTAATCCACTGTCTTCCGGCTCGCTACCACACCAAACCTACTGGGACCTCTCCACTCCGAGTCTCAGGGTTCGGTTACCGGTTATCCACAATAGTGCAGTGGGCCCTCGCCGCTATGGGGTATATACCCCTTCCACTTCACCCATGTACAAATGTGTAATATAAAAATAATCAATCTGACCAACAGGGCCACGTAAATTAACCTAGATTATATTGACATTTTTACTATCGGAATATGTTGGTAGAAGCCGTTTTTACGACAAACATATTTTGGATGATTGTACTTATAGTATAAAGTTGAGAGGAATTATTTCATTGCTTGGAGGTTTCACGACATACGTGGTTTAAAAATGCCTTTTAACGATGACTACCAAACTTACTGAAAAAGGAAATTCCAGTTCGCATCAATGTGAGTGTTGGCTTCAAGGTCATTTGAGCGCGCCTCGTTAATCGCCTATATTATTATCACGATAGCAATGAAATATCGACTGAAACTGGTTTTTCTTGATGTCTCCTTGAAGAAGATCAAGACTGAATTGCAGAGGCTTATACATTTGGATCTTTATAGCAGTATCAAGTCCAGCTTTTTAACGCAAATAGAAATATCAATTATCGGATAAACCGCAGAAAAACTACCCCAAATACACATGTCACTGGTAGAAGACATAACAACATAACAAATCTTTTGTGCATTACGATCAAAAATCCATGTCGAAAATCCCTGTCCTTGATCAAGTGCGGGAATATTCCCCGGTTCTCCCACTCCCTGTTGGGCATAAGGTAGTGACAATTTTCAGTGCTGCTAGCATCACGTGATATGAAGGCTGCACTACAAGTCCAACAAATGAGAGCACGTATTGGTTTCATCAGGGGATCTAAATCACGAGGCCTGTCATTTTAGCGATGGGAAGAGGGTCAGAAATGAATTGCGAATAGATTGTGGGACCTGGTGGTAGTGAAATAGCTAGTTGATGAGTATGAGCTGTGTCCGACCAGGTGAACAGTTTCTTCCTGGTATTTTCTTATTTGGTTGCTAAGACTCCAACAGTAGGTCGCCGTGGTCGCCTTCGTCGTCGTAGTGGTAGTAGTAGTAGTAGTGTTCAAATCCACAAAACTTGACGGATGGAAATGTCACCTGTTGGGAATTGCTCCTTTGCACATCAGCAAAATCAATCTGCCATTACCATAAAGCTCATTTGGATAGTAGCTGTTCGAACTGTTTGAAGACGGTCGCTATTTGGTCGGAGGAAGCAATCACGTGGTTCACATGCCCTGGTTTGCCTTATTGCAATTAGTCAGTCTGAGGTTGCAATCCACAGTTGTCCATTATTGTTTTGAACAACCAACTGCTTACTTACTCGGTAAGTAGTATGCAAGCCCCACCACAGCAGTAGTAATAGTAATAGTATTAGGGGTAGTAATGAAATTAGCTTGCCTTGAGGTGAAGAGTTGACTAGACCATCATGAAAGTTAATCTTGAGGACGACATGAGTAAGAAAATTTGGTAGAATATTTCGGCTGATATTTTACGGACTACTGTTAGAAGTTTACATCATTTTTAACAAGAGTGTATTGATACTCAACTACGTATCCCAGAGAACTCAGTGATTAGGGATAAGGCAGATCCAACTAGTTTTACAGCATAACTCCATGAGAACCAAAGTGAGCACTTTTTGGAAATATTATGAAAAATCAGTTCCTTGTATTGCTACCTACCTTGCGGTAGAAATGAAACAGTAGTGGTCAGGTTACAGACAACCGTATTGGTGTTCGGTTAATGTAAGTGTGGTCACCTGATGAGACGCTTACTGAGCTTAGGAATCATGAAGCTTGGTCACTTCAGATCGAACACGTGCAACCCCCGCGAAGGAACACTGGTCTCTGCACACTACATGTACATCTTAACAATCGTCACTAATGATTGGACAAGGTCACCGTTAAACCGATCGCTGCTAAGATGTTCGAAGTACCCCAAGACAAACGATTGGCAGAACTTCCATTTCCAGATGAAAATGGAGTAGCCAAAATGAAGACTTCATAATGTGAATCCCGAACAGAGAAAAAGTCATTGTGTTTGTGTGTGAGGGAGAGAGAGAGGTAGAACTATTTGCGCAACTTTTATCTGCTAACAATAGACTATATTCATTCCCCTACTATTAATGAGACTTTTATTTCCACTGTTGACAATGACAGCAACGGGGCCCGATCAGTGAGCGCGTGTGGTCAGCTGTTAGGATCCAGCATCATCGAGGTTTAGACGCTGCATTATGTAGTGTCGGAAAATGGACTGTTCAATTTCAGACCTGATAGCCTAATAACTAATCTGTAAAACTTCGCAATACTGACAACCTGGTCTGAGTCTCATATGGAACTGGGAGGGGATTTGCGCAGCCGATGAGGCCTAACTAGCCGGGATTTTAAACGGTCAGTTGGGAGTGGACTCAATTTCTCCCACCCGTGGAGTATTGAGTGCTGTAGAGAGATGGCTTGCCAGTTCAGAAGTCACAGGTTCGAGCCCTTTAACCGCCGAACTCCTTGGTGGTAGGCAGTAATTCCCTGTTGCCGGACTGGTTATCACCCCCGAACTTATGGGGACTGTATGCGGTTCTCCGTCAATCGGAGTCTTAGGGTCTGGTTGCCGGTTATTTCCAATGGTGCAGTTGGTCTTTAGGGATATGGAGTATACCTCTACCACTACACTTGTGCCCAAGCAAGTATAATGTTCTATATTTAGAATGCCCCCGTTTAGAAGGGCTTCACGACAGTGCATTATTGTTTGGCTGGAATAAAGTAAAGTTTTCTTTATTTCGATCAAAATGCCACTAATAAATGTATGAATAGAAACATAGATATGGTAAAAAAGTTTGTATGAATGTTGAAGTGACTGAAAGTAGTATAACAGGGCGCGAATTTTTCCGGGACTATGAGAGAAACCAGTTTTTCTATAAATTACCTTTTCACTACCAAGAGATTGCTGACTTGACAAGACAAACACATATACGCATATAAGACTGCGGACCGACTGAAGGGTCTGTTCCGAAATTTTACTACAATAGAGATAAATCTGATTAAAGTGACATTCCATTCATAAAGCAGACCACCGCCCAAACCATTTTAATGTCCAAATCACCAATAGACAGCGGTGATTTTCTGAGGTGGGAAGGATATAGTTAGCCCTAACGACAAACCCCTATTGCATCATCAAGGAGAACCGGCGAACAAGAACCTGAGACTGGGAGTGGTGAGTCAGATAAAGGTTCAACAGATGCGGTTTGGTGGCAACTTGGAGGAGAGAGAAATGTCGTCTACCGAAGCGAGGCTGTGGTGTCTTCACACATATCAATGGGCAGTGGCGCCAACACGTATACCTTAGGTCCTCCGTTATTGAATGTAAACCTAAACATTTAGATATGATCTACTCAACCGTGTTAGTAAATGCCTATATTTCACCCAAATGTTCTACTGTTGGCTACAAAGAATTTGTTTGGCTGCCTGTCATTTGGACTCCACCTTTCGTGCCCGAACCTCAGGTCACATGACCAATCCAGCACTCGGAATCACCTTCAGTGGAGCATATCCTCCGCCACACTCAACGTTGGAACCAGGACATTTCCAACTTGAAGGTGTGTGTGTTACCACTACGCCACCCCAATCCCGTCAGGGATGGCCCGAATCACCGAGTTAAGTTTGTTCAGATGTCGTCCTCTATGACGGTCAGAAATACCCTACAGCTCCGAAAGGAGACACGGTATCAGTCCCGTTAGCTCCAAACGAATGTCTCCCACCAAATCAGGTCTTCTCCACGAGATGGGCTAGCGTAACCCACATTTAAACCTGCCTGTCATTTAGTATATATATATATATATATATATATATATATATATATATATATATATACTAAGAATTTATTGACTCAGTTTCTCTGTGCATAACTGATGGTGATTTTAATCGTTTTGACGTTAAGTCTTTTAATCCTTTCGCTCTTGTAGACTTTGTGAGTCTCCCAGCTAGAAAGGACGCGTTCCTAGATGTCTTCTTAGCTAATAGTCTAAATTGTTCTTCCAGTTCATGAAGCTCCACTCTCGGTTCATCTAATCAAGCTACAATCTAGGTCTTGCCTAAGATTTATAACCAAATCAGCCATCTTCACTTCACGCAACGCAGCAACCGTAAAGTTCGTAAGAAAGGTAGACTTTTTCGTAGAACATGGTGACATTAGATGAAATGATTGGTCAGACTGACGTTTCTGTATTCTCATACCCTGTGTCTGGGGGTCTTCTCATCGGTTATCTTAAGTTTTGCTTTGACCTTTGAAATCCCATCCAGACTCTTTATGTTCGTCCCCATCGTTTCCCATCCTCTTAACCCGAGAGATTCAATTGCCGGAAAGAATGTGCTTTTAAAGACAGGGATTACATAAAGGTCAAGAGCTTGATGAAATCTATCAAGATCCAGCCATTCTGGAACATAAAACCATCAGGAGACATGGATACCCCAAGAGAATTTATGTGGAGGTTCACTTGTCCTGATGGATATCAAACCTCCCAGTCTATCATTCAATACGAAGCTTGGTTCTTCCATTCTCGCACTTGCCGAAGACGACCCTTCAAAAGTGCCTCATTTTCCCATTTCTACCCCTGATATTTATAAAGAACTGAATCTGAAAAATTCTAGAAAATCCTCTGAACCGAGTGGACTCAGTCCTATGATCCCCCAAAAGTGTGCGGCCACTCTGTTGACAATTTGCTCCGAGTTGTCTAATCTGTTCCTGAAAGACAGAAAAAATCCAGGCTGTTAGAGGAAGGCGGTCGTCAGCCCCGTTTCCAAGCAGGATTCTCCCCAAATTTCGTCCCACGGCCTGCACTTCAGTCGTTTTGAATGTTTTTGAAAAGTTGGTTCTCCCACATGTGAAGTCTTCTCTAAATTTTTCTGATCCTTACCAGTTTGCTTAGCGATCCTCACGGTCCACTCCCGATAGGCTTGTCACTCTGACACGTCACACTTTCTCGTCACTTAATAAAAAGAATAAATTATATGCTTCACTGACTACAGTGAAGCTTTTAATTGCGTAAACAAGGGCGAGCTCCTGCCCTATCTCTTCATTTCGGGTGCCGATCCTCCCCTAATTTTCCTGTCGAGTGATTATTTCCCCAGCCGTGAACACTTCGTCTACTAAAATGGCACCGGTTCTTATTTTGTCACTTCTACCCTTGGTGTCCCACTAGGTGCCCTATTATCACCGTTTCTATTTTCGCCCTTCGCATCTCTCCCCCACCCCTCTATCCACGATAATACTCTCCCTATCATATACGTTCACGGGGTCATTCTGGGCTTGTCAAATTTCTATAGCTTCTCTTTTCCGACCATTTGAAATGGCATCGGAGAACTTTCTGAATGGTCAACTACACACAATTTGGCTCTGAATCCCCTCCAATTTGATGACATTTTATTCTCCCTAATGAGAGGCGAAAAATGCGCCCGTTTTACTGACTCTTGCACTGCAATTTCAATTAATGGGAAACTACTGAATCATCAAGATTTAGTAAAGTACCTCGGTGTATATTGTGCCGAAATCTTACCTGGTCACGACAAGTAAGCTACATTTTCAAAAAAAACAAACAGACATTTATCCTTTTCCCTATCGCGTCTTAAATTTCACTCTGTGCCAACATACCTCATCAAACGGGTTGCTTTTCATGTGTTCTACCCCACTAGCTCTATGCCTCTCCCGTCATTTTTCCAAGTCTGTTGTCGAAAGACTTCAAAGTGTTCTCTAGATCCCTCAAGTTCTTATCCTCTTGTAGTCGTATACCCAGAAACCAATTCACTCAATTCATCATTTCCCAACACAGTAAAACTTGTGATAAGATATCCACGAAAGTGCTCACTGATTCTACTCACCCCATTCATGAACACCTAATTAAATGTTTCCTCTTTTGTCACATGTTCCAAATGCATACACCTTCATGTACGCATCCGAGCTTATGGCTGTTCCACCATTCCGTACCTGGTAGGGTTTTTAAGCAATTGGGAAACGGTAATATCGCCTCTTAAAGATCGATCGAACTTGGAACTCATCACTATCAAATACATATCAAATACATTACATTCACTTGCAGTTGCGGTGACGTATACATTGGCAGGACGGATCGTTGCTTGACTCAACGAGTGTCAGAACACATACCCAAATGGCTGTCAAACTTGATGACGCAACCTGCTGGGGCAATACACAACGACGTGAAACCGCCAGCTTCTTCGATTGGAAGACACTTGATTGCATCAGATCACAAAGTTGACCTGACCCAGTGTTTCAAAGCATTGTTGCGCAATCCAGTACCGAAACTACTAGCGTTCAGTGAAGCTATTCTAATCATGATGCATCAGCCAGCACTCTGTGCACAAAAACGATTGACCCAAAATGTTTGTTTACCTTGGCGTTAACATGACAGACTTCACTCTCCCCAACGTACGCACTATAAGAACTTTCGATCGTGCCTACTTTACTGTTGCAATTACCCTCCCCCCCTACCGTACCATGTATATATACTGACACGTTTTACGTCCGCGGTTGACAAGAGTAAACGAAATGCTTGCATCTCGCGACTTATGTCTTCTCTCCGTTCTCATGACATTTTGGAGTGATAGTGTTGTTATTTTTCACCTGTAGAATGTGTTAGTTGGGCGCACAGAGCATCGTCTTGTCTCATCTTTACCTAAAGATGACTAAATCATGAGTGATAAATGCATGGTGAATGATTTCATTAGAAATTTGATCTCTTCTACTGCTTATTTTAATCAAGTAATGCAGCTCGGTCCATGGTTAGCAATTTCCTACGTAGTCAATATAGGCCATCAATGGAAAGATTTATGCCTCGGATGTTGACGTATTTTACTTGAAAATAGTGTTTACGTACCCAAAATCAACAACGAATGAACACCTTCACACGTGATTTTAAAGTAAACGGAGCTGCGGAGAGCTATCGTGGAAATGCACGGGTGGAGCACAGTTCTGCATACTGGGTTAGAATCTAAGTTTATACTCGGTGCACATGCAATGATAATGAGAACATGTGGCGCTAGCTGTTCTCATGCTACTCGCTCTGGATTGAACTTAAAGTGGAGAATAGGAATGCCATGATTGTGAGGCAGATCTGATCGCTGCTCATGTATATAACGCATTCGTTATCGGCCATCATCAAAAATGCATCCGTCCGTCCATCCGTCCGTCCGTCCGTCCGTCCGTCCGTCCGTCCGTCCGTCCGTCCGTCCGTCCGTCCGTCCGTCCGTCCGTCCGTCCGTCCGTCCGTCCGTCCGTCTGTCTGTCTGTCTGTCTGTCTGTCTGTCTGTCTGTCTGTCTGTCTGTCTGTCTGTCTGTCTGTCTGTCTGTCTGTCTGTCTGTCTGTCTGTCTGTCTGTCTGTCTGTCTATCTATCTATCTATCTATCTATCTATCTATCTATCTATCTATCTATCTATCTATCTATCTATCTATCTATCTATCTATCTATCTATCTATCTATCTATCTATCTATCTATCTATCTATCTATCTATCTATCTATCTATCTATCTATCTATCTATCTATCTATCTATCTATCTATCTATCTATCTATCTATCTATCTATCTATCTATCTATCTATCTATCTATCTATCTATCTATCTATCCATCTATCTGTCTGTCTATCCACCCGTCTGCTTGTTCACCAGCCCGTGGTTGTCATCGGTACTCATTGTGGTTGTTGTTGTCGTTGTTGATCGCGGTGATGGCAGTGGCAGCGGCTGTATTGTAGATTGAGGACACGTGCACCAGATTTAAGACGCTTGAAATTTACAGCTGCTGTCTGTCAAGTTTTTTCGCGAATCTCTATTCCGTACTATTGACGGCTCAATCGGGTGAATGTAGTGAGACCAAAATCTGGTACATTCGTGATGTCCAACGATTTCTTTGTTTTATTGAATCATATGTCGTTTTACTCGTGTAGATTACAGCCCCCGTGTTTTTTTTGTGTGTGTGTGTGTCTGTGTGTGTGTGTGTGTGTGTGTGTCAACTGGAAGTGTGCAGCTACGTCACAATTATGATCCCGTAGTCTACATATAGCCAATGAGTGTCGACCATGTATGACTCATGAAAGTTTGACATTTTTTACAGTTTTGATCAGCCATAAACTCAAAGTCAGACGATGCAATTTCTCTTCACTACAAATGTCTATCAGTGTTTCCTGCTCTGACATTCTCTCTGCGATCTAGTCGAATGGTGAATTTATAATTACCTACTGGATTGTGAACTGAATAAAAGTTGATTTTTTTTATTCCCCAGGTTTTTCTATCGTTCTCTAGACATCAGCAACCGAGTTGTAGACACAACCAGACATGTAGTAGCCAGTGCTGAGGACGTAACGACCGCGGCCTAGGCTACAATGACCAAACCTGGTTGCAAAAAGCATTTACGTGACTTGACAAACTCATGCCGGAAAAGGTCACATCATGTGTTAGTTTTCGGTCCCGGGTTTCGGGGCTTGGCAATCTCGTGCGAACCATGTGAACAACTATGATCTTTTACTGTGTGGATGCCCCAGGAATGTTTGGTTACTGTAGCCTAGACCGCGGTTTTTAAATAACCGAAAGTGGTTACTAAGCTACCGCCAGGGTCTACTGACACATAGGAAGACCTGTAGACAGTTAAAATATCCAATTCAAAATAGAGCAGCAACTCGTTGATGAGAAAGACCAAGAAACCAGTGTGAATCATATCAATGCTATTGTGATGAAGCACTCTGCACGGGAGCGAGTGGACCCTTATTTAGTAACAAAAGCGGCCAAAAGTTTCTTCTCAGTATCTTCCAAATAAATGACAAATCCAAGAAATCGTTTTTGAAACCACGCTTATGCATGACTGCAATGGAACGATTGAGTATATCCCATGATATAAAAGATGCACCGAACTGCCACGGATAACCGGCAGCCGTGACCTTGACGACTGTGTTGATGGAAAATCATCGTAGGTCACGTGTGACAAAAATCCGAGTGACAGCAAATTATCTACTGTCCACCACTAACGTGATCAGCAGTGACAGAAAATGTACATGGTACTTAAGAGGTAATGTGATGGAGTGTGTATACTACTCGTTTAATGGGTAGTTCATTGCTGGAAAATAATTATGAACCACGAAGCGACAAAGTGATTACGTTACGTAGGCCGAATGCTGTCAGATAATTCAAAACGTACAAACCGTGTGGTTGCATCCTCTGACTGAACGACGATTAATTTAAATTGGATTGGATATCTTCGGTTCAAATAAGCAGTTTTGTTTTGAGTGAATAATTCTGGTGTTACCTAAATGCATGGCTACCGGTACATTTTGCGCAGTAGCTTAACCCATTGGATCATTTGTCATCCATTAAGAGGAGAATTCTCTGTACTTAAGACTTCGATTCCGTTATCGTCCATTGGAACACAGCATTCATTACGGCTTGAAATGTTCATCCTTTTAAAATCTTTTTATTTATTTCCATTTACTATATAATAATGGTAAAAAATTTCAAGAAGGGGGTCGTGACCAGTTTGAGGCTGCCAATTGGGAAGCGGGGTTCGAACCCAAGACAAAAAGGTTAAAAACTCATTATGGCGGCCGTCTTTTTATTACACATAAAGTGAACTACAGCATAAGAGGTAACCTCCATAATCAGAGGACATATTGTAAAAGTGGGTTTTGGGAGAACAACCACGTAAGAACCAGTTTATCGATCCTGCTTTTAAAGAGGTAAAGGTTGTAAGTGGGTGGGAAGACAGAAAGAGGAAGAGAGTTCCATAACCTAACGGTCTTGGGAAAGAAAGAAGATTGAAAAATAGAAGTGCAACATCTAATGACAGAAACGTGATAAGGACGACTAGTTGCCTGGGTACGTGATGATCGGGAAAATGTTTTGGGGACAGAAAATGTCGGAGCAAGCTCAGAAGAACAACATCCAAAATAATATCGGTAGAAGAGAGGCAACGAAGCAACAGCCCGACGATGGGCTAGTGACCACTATAAGGAATTTACAACAATAATGATCGAATTACTCACTAAGTGATGTACCAGAGATCCTAGATTGGAGCAACTTCACCCCTACTGAAATTTGCGGTTGGCAGCTCTGTCTTGTTGGCCGACTGATCGGTTGGGGCCTTGTGTGACTCACTACTATAGTGTTGATGATACGATGGGTTCTTGTGGTTATCATACTGTAAATCAAACTGTACTGGAAATTCCTGGCTATCGTTCTAAAAAATGGACTGCATCCGGTAGTGATGACAAGCCTTTAGATATCGTGGAATGTTGACTCTGTGAACAAGCCCTTTAAAATTTGTATCATCAATAGATTGTTACTTATGTTCTGCGGTCGCAAAACGGTCTCCCATGTAGTAAATCTAGTTGATACACCAGTTCATCGCATGACTCATGTGAATCGAAGGTAGAAAAATTACATTCATTTTATTGTCTGGCCGAGTCACATGATCCAAGGCTTTATTACACCTTTTAATTGAGGCAATTAGCTTGGGATACTCACAGTGGGAACTTCACGATATCTCGGACAGGGTACGTCAGAGCCCCAAACCCCCACTTGTATACCATTAAATCAGTGTGCCCAACGGTTTGGTCTGCTCAAACAATGTACAGCACATACTCTGCTTGATGACAGCACTGAATGGGGGGGGGGGTCACCAATGCAAAGAAAACAAGATTACTTTGAAAATTTGACAGTCTTCTTCGACGAAGCATCAAGATACGAAACATTAAAACAGTGGTCAGTTACTAACCCCCCAAAATACCCATATCATCTTTGAACAGATTGAAACTATCAGTGTAAAATCCAAATTTCTATCAGGTATAGCTAATGAAGAATGATATTTTTCGCCTCATTCTGGTCTACTTCTCAAAGCTTCCAAAAGTTTTGAGTATACTTGCTCCGTTTCTCGTTCATCTTAACCCAATGGATAGTCGGTCATCTGCAATCTCCCCGTCTTCAGAACTGACTGGGTAAAATACCTGAGCATTACAATCAGCACTTATTTGCAAAGGTCTTCTCATATACTTGACTGTGTTAATAAAACTACATAGACTGTCCTTTCAAATTCGTGGACTAAGGTAGTTTGGTGCCACAAATACTGTATATTTTTCTTTTGTCCGTCAACGTATTCTCCCAGTCTCACTCTACTGCTCCCCCGTAATCCTTCCTGGTGTACCTAGGGAAGGTTTTATCCCATTACATCACGGCCCGGCCACCATCAATTGTGTTTCTCTGATTCCCTTAGGCTCTCTTATCTCAAAAGTTTGCGATTTGCACCGTATAGCCTGTGAAAAATTCTCCAAGAAGATTTCTGTGGAACCCACCCATCCCCTGTACCATGAGGTATCTGCATGCCGTTATCCTCCCGCCACAAGTTCCGCATTGGGACTTATCCCCTCCAGCATAATCGGAGTTCAGCCTGTAATCCCAATCCTATTAGGCAGCCGAGTGTTGAACACGGTTACCATTTTAATGGTAAAGTTTGGAAATTTTCCTGACGAACACATGGTAGTGGTGACAAGATATGAAGTTTGTTTTGTGTTGTTTTTCACTTATCTCCTTTTATTAGGTAGTGATGATACATGATTTCAGAAAAAAGGGTCACAGCCAATTAGAGGCTGCCAGCTGGTAAGTGACCGGTACTGGAAAGGGAAGTCCAACCTGGGACAGAAGAATTGGAAGCTCACGACGATGGCCGTTTGATCACCGCCGGCCAAGTTACTGTCACCAGTTAGGAGCATGCAAATATATATAGATAATTCACTGAAACTGAATTCTTGGCACCGTGTGGCAATTTTACCACTGAATTATCCCAGATGGCTCAGTGATGATGTGCGTGTTACTCACAGATTTTGCATGCTTGGTTAAAGTCGTATTTGGGATTCACTCGGCTATGTTCACTCAGTGGTGAGATGGGCATTCACAATGAAACATTAAACTTGCTTTCACTCGTGAGAGCGAAATCGCAACCTCCCAAACAGCGGTAAACGACGGCCATAAGAACTATTCTTTACGTGCCAATGATCAGTCTGCACCGGCATTCACTCAACCTCGTTATAATCGATACCTTAAACAAGTCAATGATAAATTGATCAAAGTGATTACTTTCCTAAGACTGACTTAGATCAAAGGAACTGCTTTTGCTGCTTTTCGAATCTTTCTATTCCTCCAACTATTGTCTCGGTTCCATCTGTGAATATACGTGTGAAATGTCGTGAGTTAGCTTGCTTCACAGTGATTGAAAATAAGCATGTTCTTCATCTTGCGTTGTTCTCCAATACAGAAGTATCGGAAACCGTGCATTTTCGCCCAAAATCTAACTTCACTGGCCTTATTTGAATCAACTCGCTCTGGTCTATACGGAACGGAAGATGGTCACCATTTTAAGCGGGTGTAATTGACTCGTTACGCAGGTACAATCAAATAGTTGTCCGCTTCAAATGATTGAAGTCTGCGTACTAGCGTTATCCATTTACGTGACTGCCTCTATTAAAGCTTCGGTTTGTGCACATTCCTCTAACAAGATTCCGTGCATATTACAGACCATAATTCATTCATGATTCTAAAGTGCTCTGGCTTTGGAGGTTACGAATGTACGTAGGTCAACAAAAAGTTTTTCGGAAAATTCTCAATGAACACATTTGGAAAACAAGCTCGTTTTCAGTGATTCATACTCAGGCCGTTACATCACGACACATTAGCACAAGCTAAAGGATTGGGCCAATTAGACAAACAGGGAGTGATAGAGATTATTGGTGACAAAAAGGAGAAATATAATAGTGGAAGTCCAGGCTTAAGCCAAAACCGGATGTGTATTGTTTTTCTTGTGTTTTGTCAGTTTTCATCTCAATTAAGTAGCTTTGTTTAACTTGTATCTTGAAATCTGTTCCTGAGGCGCTTCAAAGCAAGTACGTAGCGGATAGCTCCCGTGTAGTTGTTTTCTTAAATTCTACTACTTGTGCTGTCGTTTAGCAACCACCGTCTGTTATCTAGCGGGCACAGCCCAAAGTACAGTAACCAAACCTTTCCGACGCACCCATGTTACATAAGGTCGAATCACGTTTGGTCAGTCGCTCTCATTTACGGGACTTGGTAACTTGGTGTGAACCCCGTGAACGATTGCTTGCTGGATGGAGATTCGATCACTATGACCTTTCAAGTTCAGAGCCGAATGAGTACTTTCAACGTTCGCAGAATTCCCGGTAAAGGAAATTAAGATAATCGATCTGAGCGAATTAGCGAGTAGAGATTCGTGTCGTTAGTGGAAAACAAATAGTGATCGAGATCGCAGAACGATTGTCCATTTTGCAAGGAAAAATGACGATATAAAGCTTATTTCTTACTCTCTTGGAATTAACATAAAGACCTGCAGAGGTATCGTCAAAAGAGACATCGAGTCTAGCTCTAAAGTAGGATTCGCAAAGCGTAATGGAATTGTACTTATTGGTAGAGGAGAATCCTCCCATCACTTTGAATGAGATAAAGTAAATGATGGAACTGATACACCCGCATCTATCGACAGGTTTATCTGCCGGCGATCGTCTTCTCGATGGTTATGGGTACCTCGCGAAAAAAATTGTGTTCATCCGATGGAGGGAAGCAGGACCGATATTAAAGACAGGCGAACTCATTACCCGATGTGGTTGAAAGAGCGTACTAACTCCGTCTTATATGTTTACATAGATGAGATCAATTACAACGAATGGTGCTTGCGGACACGGGGGCGACCAGTGAACGGCATACCGTGCATCAGGACTTTGCTCTTAATTAAAGGTGCGAACCTCAGCATTGTTGCTTGCCTTTCTGCGATGGGTATGCTATGTTGTGAATAACACTGGGAAGTGAGCTTTAACATTTTCATCAGCTGAGCAATCAAACACCGGTACCATTTTTCTTTTCAACAATACTCCGGTTCACCGACGGGTGGGTGAAGCACTGCTCTCAACTGGACATGCAGTCCGATGTCTCTCTCCCTTCAGTCCATTCTTTATACCGATCGAGGAGGTATTCGGTGTGTTTAAGGGAACTGTAAGATCACTTCTGAAAGAGACCAGAGCCATGATTTGCAGCATTCTGGAAGATTAAACCACCATAGAACGTAGGTTCGGTATTTCGGTACAGTTACGGTAACAAGCCATGGATGGGATTTTGCCCGCTTCATGTGCTGCTTTGGACAGACACAGCTGTTTTTTTTGTTGTTGAACCTTTAAAAATTATTCAGATCCGTAAACCTGATTTTCTTCTGTATGATAACATTTTTATTAAAAATATCCAGGTTTTACTTCGTAGTCCCTGCGTATCCAAGTCAGTGACTCGCACAAGGCTATGAAGACCCGTAACCAGGACGGATAATTCAAACGCGATTTGACCTTCTGCGGTTTGAGTGTATCGGGAAGGTTTGTTTGCTGTACTCTAGGCAGTGATCGCTAAATAACAGACAGTGGCTACTTAACAGTCACCAATGGATACTTAATGAGCAGGTGCGTAGAATGAGAACAGATTTTATGTCCAACCAACATTTTTGCTGACACCGGTCAGTGCAAGGCTTCAGTTCTTCTCCAAAAATAAAACAGACGTTAACAAGATAAAGTAATAAGCATCTTCCTGAACACTTCACTTTTCCACAACAAGAACTAGGAGCATTTTCTGTGATGACTGCGTGGTGCGTAGCCGTCAGTAGGAGGCTCGATTAATACGCAGCGTAATTCAGCATGCGGTATCAACGCTTAGCTCACCACTGAAAGGCATGGAAGCAGTGTATCGCGGTGTGGCTAGGAATCAAAAGCAGTACACACCCACCAGGCCTCAATAGGAACTCACATCTAACAAGGACGAAGCAGATGCACCAAGCTTCCGTGGTTTTCCATGATGAGTTGAGCACGGAGACTGCCTTATGAGTTACATAATGACACATTTATTCGGTTGCTTATTGTTATCAAATCCCAATTGACGGTTGGAGCAATTGAATCGTCTGCATGCATTACCATAGATACAGAGCACGAACAAAGGCACCGACCACAAGTGGATGAAGATGTGCGTAAGGAAAACGAAATTGTATTGGCTAAACTCTTTATTGGGAAGAGTTAAAAACTGAACTTCGAACACTTCTGCAGCAGTTTGCTTAATTCGAGAGTCTGGCGAAATGGTTCCAGACTTTTGCAAGTCTCCTGAACTGAAGCTTTGGGCTCATACTCTACGGAAAATATTCCATTAAGTTACTTTATTTTCCTTGCAAAACGAAAATCGTAAGTTTTCAAACTCCGCCTGGTACGATGCAGTTACTAATAGTCAGGAAGGACCCCAACACGTGTCCGCAGATACTGATTCTACCCCGGATTTTACCAGTGTACTACTACTACTACTACTACTACTACTACTACTACTACTACAGCAGCAACAACAACAACCACTACTACTACCACTACTACTACTACTACTACTACTACTACTGCTACTAATACTACTACTGCTACTACTAATACTACAACCACTACTACTACTACCAATACTACTACTACTACTACTGGCACTACTGGTACTATTAGCCTTTCGCCCTGGGGTGCCTTGTGCCTATATCAAACCATGCGATTTGTTTTTGTCTTTGCTTGTGTGATCCGGTACTCATCTACCAGACGCAGTCATAATAAAGAATTTTGACGGTTGTCTGTACCACGCTCAGAGCCACTTCATGTTGTTGTTAGGGCATCGTCACACACGGGGTATTAACATCGTACCCAAACATTGCTGAAATCGTATGTCATGTTACTTGTGTAGAATACCATCATTTCTGAATGATGTTGAAGTAGATAACCTTCGACCAAATCTGAGAATTGCCCCCCCCCCCTTTGTGTGAACATGTTCGTCGACAGGAACCTGTACGGACAGCAAACACTGGGAGAAAACAATGAAAAAATCTAAAATATTTCACCTGTGTTGATCTACAAAACTTGCCTCATTTTGTATTGGAGCAGTGCGCTGAGTGACTGCCGTGGCGTTTGTTTAAACTGATCCAAACAATTTGTAAACTATCATGTTCAAAAATATCCAGTCCGTTCAATGCCAAGACCAGATCAACTGAAACAGCTCAATCTAATAGTGTTGAACCTAATGCCGAAAGTGTGACCGAAAGAATTTCGCGGTCATTTCGGTTTGGACGAAAAATCGAGGGAAAATGTTTTTTCTAGGAAGACAATTTCCCCTCGCCGATGGTTAGTTCCAGGTTGCGGTTTAGAATTTTGAAATCAGCGAAGAAATTCCCCTCAGGGGATTACAAAGTGTTGATAATAGTGACCTTGCACATCTCAGGACTGATAGATGACCAAAAGAATATTTTAACTACAACTAGTGTATGCATTACCGGCAGGCAAAGTGCGTGTTTTAGTGGGCGAATAAACCGACCCAGTGGACAAGGTTCTCTATCCACAAGTTCACATTTTATTTCAAACAATGCGAGCGGAACTGATCCACATCACATCGGGAGACGAGCATCCAGTCTTCCTTGAAAGAACTGGGTATTTTGTCTTACTATGAGCTTTTGGATGCATAGATTATCTGGCCTCCAGATCTTTTGCTACTAGTCAACTCACGTCACGTCCAGTCAAGTGTGGTAGCAAGCTACTTGGGGATTTAGAAACCATCAACCGTTAATCCGGTCACCATTCAGTTGTGTTGACCATCCCACCTGGTGAGCGTACTTTTGACGCATTCGGTATAATCTTTTCTCTAATGTTCGGCGTTGAAATTCCCGAAGTCAGGTTATTTTCTTCACACTAACCCAACTGATACCCATGTGTACTTGTAAGTTTGAGTTTGAAAATATCGTCCGATTTATACTCTACCTTGTCGAAGCTGTCAAGTTTTATCTACTTATTTATACGCGAGCTTCCCTTATTCCACTTATCCAAGCCCCCTCTCCACCTCTTCACAGTTCTGCTAGATGGGGAAGTCACGTCCTGACATGGCTCATATTCTGACTACTTTCAACTCTACCAGGTCAGAATCGATGGGAATACGGTTGGTTTGCTCATGGTTTCAACTTTCAACTGACCACTGCAAATCTCCTTTCAGGTGTTTTATCCTTTCAGAAACCGGGATGTATGCTCGTGAGTTACGCTCGTCAATCACCAAGCCATCTCCGAATGAGAGTCAAGCGTTTACAATGACAGACAAATCATTAATTTGATGAATAAATGGAATGCCACAGTACTGAAATTGATCTGGTGACAAAAATACTGATTGTGATTCGTCACCTCGTTCTATATGATCCACAAACTAATAATTTCCTGTCCTGGACAATTTCACAGAGTTTACCAGGCACCTGTGTCTGTTATCCACGGCCGTGGTTTTATGTTTGACTGCACTAGTAGCATTTGAAGTTGGTTTTATGTCTATTCATTTTATTGTCAATATCTTTAATGCCATTGTCCTTATTATTATTATTATTATTATTATTATTATTATTATTATTATTATTATTATTATTATATCATTCTGTACTATTATTACCTGACCTAAAAATGCCCGAAGTTCATTGATCTTCAGTCCTGTGTCTAAGGGAAACCACATTCAGTCTCGATTATTGGTTCTACATTCATGGAGACAAATTGGACAGATACGTAGAGTAATTCTAAAAAACTTAGCATTTCAGAAAGATCACAACAGAAAAGCCGAAGTTCTTCTTGTCCCCGTGCACAATTTTACTCCCTATTCCAATTTGGTCGAACAAAGATGACTGAATAAATCGGAATCAAAGAAACCGATAGACGTCCTTTTGAACCTATCGATTTATATGCCGGTGACAGTTCTGGTATCACAAAGTGAAACTGTAGAACATAATAACCACTATAGTGCTGATATTACTCAAAGACAGTTCCGATAGCGTACTGGTACCAGCGTGCGATTCTTCCGTTCGAGACCCACGTAATGCCCAACTGGTACACACAACAACTGTGGATAGCTAACAAGCTAGCTGCAAAAGCTGTAAGAAGCTTTTCCATGTCTCGTCAAATGTTGATACTAAGAGTTGAATAATTTAGTAAGAAATGTAATCCCCCGAATACGCAAAACTTTAGGCGGTCGAAAATAAATTCCCAGCAGATTTCTGACCAGAACAAAAAGATCTTGGCCCACTAAGTATATCAACAGATCTAGTCAGAATAAATACGGTAATTCATTTTCCCAAAAATGAAATTTCCGGAAATTCATCAAGTCGGAAATTGTCTTCGAAACCAGTACTCTAATGTGGGAAAATCAGAGTTTCTAAATGAGCTGAGAAAAGTTCCGAGTTTGCATATAAATAGAATTCAAATCACGCTATGTGCGCAGAAATCGAAACGTCACTAGGCATTAGTAATTTGAATTAAACTAAATCCCGTAAAGTTCTCTTACACAACTGCACGTATTGCGATCCGACTGTGACGGGAACAATTGTTCTCGTCCACTCATCGATCTATTACCAAAGTGATTGTCTACACTGACAGCAAACACACATACTTTTGCGTAATGATTTTCCAATGAGAAAGAACACATCAGCGTATCTGGCCAGACCAAAAACTGCCATGAGAAATGCGCTTCAGATGAACAGAGTGAGGGAGATCAAAAAATAAACACCCGAAATTTCCCAACTTTTCCTTTGTTATCTACTGATGAGTGGACTAAATTCCTCTCACAAATCATCCCTGGTAGCCTTGGTGATAGTCTTCTAAATGTGGCCATCAAATTACGACCGGTTGTTCTCTACGCTTCATTTTGTTTCAAGCCTTTCTCCTTCGACCCCTGAACGGCAACCCCCCCCCCTCCACTCTTACGTTCCTACTTTTTCTGCCACTCAGACCGAAAATCGCGTTTCATCAAATTCGGATTTCATCAGGCATGTTGTTGTTGTTGTTGTTGCATCACGTGCAATCGTTTATGGATACACGTGCCTTTCATGGCTGTTCCACCGGACTTCCACCCAGAAACGGTCGTCATGCATGTTGCAATCGTTTGGCTAAAATCGCAGGCGCGTCTCCATCGCTCGTCACTGTTACCTGGACTGGGAGACCAGCGTTATGTGGGCTGGTTGTTAGCTTCATTATCCTAACGACAACACACAATTAATCTAGATAAATTCCATGTGCAAGAGATAAGTTAAATGATGTGCTCATTTGAAAGATAGTGGAAAATAGATATCGAGAAGATAGCTTATATTGTATGAAAAGAGCAAATTCACAACTGATCTGTGAGTATGATGTTCAAGGAAATCGTTGAACTGGATAGCCACAAAGTTAAAGTCGTGACACCGAAGAACATCGATGAGTTTACTTCTTAGGAGCAAACCATGGGAAGTGATATACCGGTGTCGTCTACAATCAAACAAATCTATGTCCTGATTTTACACAGTACGACTTTTACAAGTCTGTTGCCGTCCAGATTAGCAATACACTGTCAGAGATTATCAAAATCCTCCACGAAGCCAAGCTACTAAACACTTTTGAACGTGCCAAGCCAGATCGGCCAATCAATCATCAATAAGCCACCAAATCATACGAGACCAAGCTTTTCTAACTGACCGAAAGCTTGGAATGCAGTCCGACACCTTTGTATCAAAAGTCAACCAATCGGACTAGACGGCCTGTTGTCCGACTAATCGGCCCGGCAAGGTCTTCAGATCTGATTGGGCACCCGATTTCGAGATTGTTCTATTTTGATTTGAATACCACGTTGCTCTTTTATTTAAATACTGACATTCAACCGCTGTGCTGACTTTTTGATTTACATTGGCGGGACTGATGCAACAAGAGTGACCATAGCGGATCAGTGCACAGGAAGACCATAGAGAGCCGAGCAGACCTCGAGGGAAATAGCACATACTCCCTATGCAATACTCTCATTTCTAGCTCCGTGACAGGAGTCATTCCGCCCTCAAGGCTATTTTTCCGGATTTCTTGAAAAAGACTACGACTTTTAGTGAGAATAATGAAGTATATTTTGAAATGCCGTGCCATACCTAAGACAGTTATTGTTGATGTCATTATTGGTTAGTATTTCAGCGCATGTAGTCACTGTTCTGACAAAATATCTCACGGCAAAAGGAAATTTAATAATTCAAACAGACATCTTCCAAAGTGCGGAGATCGATCTTCTCTCACCGTGGCATACCATCATCATCGTATCTAACACAATCAGTTTATCAGGTTTTCACACCTACTACATACTCAACTTGAATTGACCAACAAGACTGTCCATACTGACACGGTTCACGACAGAGTGAAATCCGTTTGGCTAGCTCCGTCCGTCGAGTAAGGGATTGCCAATTCGCGCATGCTCCGATCCATGAGGGCCACCTAAACTGAGTCACAGACTAAGGCCCAAGAAAGAAACGAGCATTTCCCATTCTAAGCATCAAAGTTAATCACTGCCCTCAACGATTCAGTCCATTTTACAATCCCGTCATTGGGAGAGAGCTTTGAACGAGTAGTATGTTGTACCCATGGAAGTGCAATAGTAAAACAGATTGGACATGACGCGCACCCAGTCAGAAATCAATACAGCTGATTCTGATGCTTCCAGAAATTGACCGATAGCTACGTCAATCAACGAATTAATCAAATCAGATCAGATTAAATAAGGCATGCGGAGGAGAATAGGGCAAAAGCGTTCTTTGTGAACTAGCCACACTTGTGGGGGTTCATTTGCGAGGAATACTGTTTTGCTTTTATCCGGTTCATCTATGATCGGTGCAGTTCAAACCCCCACATTATGTGATAGGTTACAAAGTGTAATACTACTGTCAGCCAGTGGTGGTCGAGTGGTTTAGAGCGTTTACCTACCATCTCGGAGGTCAAAGTTTCGAACCCCACCACCGTTAGTCGACAGTAATACACTGCTCGCAGCAATACCCGACCTATTAAAAACCTTATGTGATTTACCGGTGAACCCTATCTTTGCAGTGGGACTTTGTGGCTATAGTGCATATACCGTCTACTGCATTCATGCGCAAGCATGTAGTCAAAAGCTACCGCAAATGATCACGCGAAGTCGATCACACGGCTTTACCACCAATTTAATTTACAAAACTATCCAACTCGCCCAAAGTTGTGTTGATCTTTGGTAACTAAAAGTGATTCAGTTTTTCTAATTCTGTTACTCTTTTTGGTGCACAGATGTAGGCAGAATTAGGGTTTATGGTGCTTTCAGCTTCAGCGTATTCGCAGTGTATCGATTCCAGACGGACCTATTGATTCCGAGGTAGTTTCGCTGCGTGCGAGTTCCACCGTTAGTCACCTTTACGATGCCCAGCACCGAATTGATCTATGCGAAGCTTTTATTATCGTCATCTAATTCGGAGTTCAAGATTACTGTTGTCTGCCCGAGTCGTGTTCAAGCCCTAAGGGCAAACAGGCTCGCATAGACTAACTAACTTCGAGAAGCAACTCATTTCGCTATGATACCTACCAGACTCCTATTTCAATCCTTTCCACCCTGGCCATCTCACTTTGGAACCACTATTGCCAATATCAAGATTATGTTACTTGGGTGTTCGTGCTCACGAGAACGCTCAAGCCTAACAATACGGGCTGACTTGCTCATTCTGTGACCTTAGCCTTGCATCAATTTAAACGCATCTATAATTCTAGCTCAGTAGATGACACTTCCGTTTCAACTGAAAAGTCGGCAATCTTAGGAAGAGATTTCTGTATGCTTGACTGGCTGTGAACGCCCAAAGCCGGTGACTGGTAAGTGCTATTATATAGTGTTGGCATGGTATCAGCTGCTGAAGCCAGTTTGAATCGGATGCAATATCAATAACACGGCGTAGTCGGTGGAAATTCATGGCTTCTCTTTTAACACACCACATGGTTCATCGTTTTTCGATACCGACCGAACCTCAGTTTGGATAGCCTAATGGTTGTTGGCCAATGGGAGTCACAATCAGGCCGCCTGGTTCGAGTCCTGTTTCGGGCTCGGTGAACTCGTACAGAGCTGATGAATCCAAACAAGCCAGATGCAGAGCTGATTCCACATAACGAATCATTTCCTAAAATCCTTATATTTTCCCCATTCCTGTAGAAAAAGTGGACTGTCAAGCTGCCCAAGGATTAGCCTAATCTGCAGTTTCAGGCCCATGTGATGGCCCGGATCTCATATGGTTGGTCCAAAATTGTTCAATAACTAATCGGTTATTTCAGAAACTGTAGGAACTGCCAATAATTTTTTTGTATTCGTATAAACGGTTGGTTAACAACCAGTGTTTATAAATATAGTTGAAGAAAAGAGGGGAGAAATATCACTGATTTTCTCCACCAAGCTCTCATAAGTCGAAAAAATGTTCGCATTTTAACTGGCACTGTTCCGAGGTTGTTCTGAACGGGTAAAGAGATGTATACGTGAATTTGTCATACTACATTTGATCAGGTTGTCACATGATTATTTAGTGAGATTACAGATGACAGGATTATACTACTAAAATTGATTGAGGTGAAGGCCGGGGGGTGGTAGAATCAACCCATTAACACTAAATGACCCATGCAATTCGACACTGTCATCATCTCAGCCAATCTGAGAAGCTTCTAAAGAAACTGTGCGAGCAAACATGTGAGTTCAAAGATAGCCCCCGATGCTCATAACCATTCGAATTGTTGGGAATTGAAAATATCTGCTCTATCTATCGTTAGAACTCGGTATTCAAAAATGTGAGTTTTGCACTTAACAGCCTGCCCAATCTTCCTGACCTTCCACAGCTTATTTCTTGTCATCATTGAGTGAAGCCCAGCGTTCATTCTTCACAGGTTTTGAACAGCGACGAAAGACTTGCAAATCTACAGCCGGTGCCCCAGTGACGGAAGTCGGTTCGATCGGCGGTCGCTACCGCTATCTTTGAGTAAGGCTGTCATCCGTATGATAAGAAGCACTAATGCACCGATTATTATATATGAAAAATAACTAACCCCTCATTGCGCAGTATGTCAACTGCAAACTTTTGCAGACCTAAAAGTTGCTAAATCTATCCAAATGTGTAATTCACTGACCTAAGTTCAATACATGAACGTCACTCACGCGTAAAGCTAGGAGCCTAGTGGTTGCTGTGATATCAGTGAAATAATTTTAAAAATAGTCACTGTATTGAGACATACCGGACCAGTCCTTTAAGGAACTTAGTTCTGTTCGTGAGTGTGTGTGTGTGTGTGTGTCAAGGAACACAGTGTAGGGTACTGTGATGTGAATACAGCACGTAATTAATGTGAGGATATGTGCTGACTGGTCGTCGATAGACAGCCGCGTGTCGTCGGCACTCTGTCCGTCAGTGCCTGTCCAGAATCCAGGTCAGTGATCTAGCCAACAGGCGCGCAAGTGACAAAGCAGCACGGCGATAGGACGAGAACAGGATCCTGTCACTTGATGGAAAGCCGTACTACCGGTCAACCGATCAGAAGACAAACTACTTGATGCAAATAGGGCCTCATTGGTTCCTGTTGCAACGGTTGATGACAGAGACCGTTTCTTCCTACATAAATAATGTGTTCTACGCTAATAAAATGAGGTTATTCGAAGAGAGGAGGGTTTTCTTTCTGGATCTAGAGGGACAGAACACAACAGTTTTAAATGCCCGTCCATTTCATCTGTAAATTCCAGGAATTTGACAATGCAGTAGGCGACGCCACGTGACACTGAACACTCGCCGACCGTGGTCAAACGGTTATCATCGTGAACTTTGGACAATAACAACCCGGACTCGATTCCCGCCACCACTGGTCTTTTCCTCATGTGGCAGCCTTTCACTGGGGGGAGGTCCCCTTTACGAATTTTTTCACTTTGTTGTATAATAAATAAAAAAGGAATTAGAAAGAATATTTTCTATAGAAGAAGAATACTTGAAATACAGTTTGGAGAACCAGTTAGTAAACCCCCGATAAATGGCATGAACACCAAAACACATCAAATTGAGGTCAGTTAACATCTACTACTGATTACGCGCTCGTGACGAGGTTTGATGTGCATCAAACAAAGACGGTTCTGGAAGAAAACATTTTTCCTAATTACTTCACAAGCTAGAACGTTTCATTGTGTCTGCATTCATTTTTCCGCCATGCAGGATCTGATTCAGTAGTACTCTGTTCAGCAAAGGCGAGATGATGGGTAGTAAGAGATTAGATTCATAATAATACGATTCATCTAGCAATATCAGCCCAGACGGCCGAGGGGTTAATTGTTCGACAGACAATCGTTCATCCCAAGCTCGAGTCCCGGTGGGGGGTCGGTGGATGTGCACTGCGTAGCTGATGATCCCTAACAAGCCAGATGAAACAGCTTTGCCGTGCTTCCATGGATTTCAATGGTGAGATGGGCATTGACATTGCCTGATGAATCGTAATAAATAACGACATTACCATTTTGGGAAAAGAGGTTCTAGACGTGATCAAAATGAGATCTGCATTGGCATCTTTAGTGCTCTCTTGTACATTTAGTGCTCCGGCTGAGCGGCTTGGTATGACATCAACATAAATATCTTTGGGTCGATTAGGTGCTACTATATGATAAGTAGTACGTCTACTTGCTGTGGATCTTGACTGCGAATGTAGTGTCGTCCTGTTGAAACAGAACGTGAGGCAAATCAATAAGAAACTACGTTTACACGACCAAGATTTCTAAACACAAATCACGGTCAAATATACAGGAAAATTGACGAACAGCACAGGCCAGACAAATGATTGCATCAACAAGGACTAGGCTTATCAGATTCATCGAACTGGGTGAGCACGTAAGTAGTTTGGAAATGAATTAGAAAAGACTAACACGAAGCAAATGGGTCGTGAGACAGTGCTAAGTTATGCACAGAAGTACCTCACAATTGTAGATACTGGATTAGAATGGAGATTAGAAACAACGACCACAACCGATTACTCTTCAGGCATCGCTGCCAGATTCACATCCGGTGACAGTCTAGAAAACGAAGTTTCACTATTAGTCACGGGACGATCTTTTGCACAGAAAAGTGTTCATGCAAGCCTTGTCCGTCAAATTTAGTTTGCACACCCACAAAACTAATGCGAACGGAGGTGTCTTTTATGACGTACTTGTGTTTTGTGTTTGATTTGAACAAGTGAACCTGTTTTTGATGATGATTCGAATGATTCTGATTTTGATGATGATGATGATGATGATGCCCCAAATGACTCGGATGATGATGTTGACCAAACAAATGATTTTTCATGATGAGCGTATGATGTGTTCACACGCAGTATGGCAATGTGGATCTGGCGTGCCTGTGCACAGATCGTTATTCAATGTTTCAAAAGTTGCCAGTTAAAACCTTTTTCATGCGTGGTCGTGCAGGTACCGTCTGAAAATCGTGTGCTTTGTTCAATTAATTCACCACAAACTTATTTTTGCTGGACAGAATCATTTTTTTCTCTCTCTCGTTTAGGAACATTACTTTTTTCCCACTACTGATTTGGTAATATGGGATTTCCTTCGGGAAACAAATGAACAGATAGACCAAAACAAAAGGATCACCTTGCAGATGACAGAAAATATGTGACCGAGTTTCGTCTTGTTATATTTGAAATAGTAATATTATGCCCTGATTGTTTTAACAAATGAATGTTACGTTACTGATGCATAAGGCAGGTGAATATTAATGCTGTTATTTATTCAAATATGAACTTTGTATAATTAGGTGAATTAGGGGAGCAATTTCCAATGTTCGTAAGCTCCTGTATCTCCGAGGGATGAAGGCTTTCTCGAGCGCAACTGAAAGACAAAGCAGTATGTCGTACTGCTATTACCATGGAAACGGTTAAGGTTGTATTCCTAAGATCACCGCTAGTAGGGTGACAGATTTCGTCTAAATAGTTATTTTCTTACTGTAGTTCATTCCTTTAGTCCTCTAAACTTTCTTCAGAGAGAAATCCTCTCGGTCATCATTTCCGTATTGTTATTGAATGCACAAAAAATCTTGACATCTACTTCGATGTTATGTCGGTTCCCCTGGAGAACGTATGCTGGTACTTGCATTTCTTGGGGGTACTGGAATAGACTTACGCAATGCATTTCATATTCAAATAAGGGAGATGGGATTTTTTCTTTGATAGAGCGGAGTTTACCGGAATTTCCGTCTGGCGTCAGATTCAGATTTGGTAAGGCATAGTGGGATTCATATGCCTACGTGTTTGACATATACTTTATCAGGCCGAAGCATTTAAAACCTTACGCTAAAACTCTTCATTTTTGGTGAATATATGCAGGATAGATAGATACCTCATTGCAGATGTAGCCATTACAAGATAAATAGAAATTTCTCCAGGCTCTAAACGTTCAAAAAATGCCGTCGAACTAGGGTCAAAATAGGGTACGTGAGTATCTTGAACGCAGTAAACCAAATGGATCAGATTTTGTCCTTCTCGATCCGCCGTAGCCTCATTCACAGAAAGTTGGCAGTCAAACGCAGAATGCTTTGGCCCAATGTGATTTTCTAGTCTGCCACAGCAGCTCGTTGGACGACTCACGGAATCCAGACCACGACCAGAATTGAACGGTTTTTTGTGTGAGGTGTTCGAATTTTAATTTCTACTGCCTTCAAACGTTGGCAAAACCTCTTTCTCAGACAGAGCTACCGCAAACTTATTTAAAAGCTCTTTAGTCCCTTCCACACAAAAACAGTTTTGGTCTAGTGGTAAAAACGCTTTGACTGTAAAGTCCAGACCCCGTTGTCGGGCGTCATTACTGACGACAGACTGCGCGAATTTGGCGCCCCGCGGTTGTCACCGCACGTCTGATCTATTGGTGTCTTAAAATTCGATTCTTCAGATCAGCTACTTGGCTCATAGAATTCGGTTCGCCCCGATTGTGCACCGAACTTCCATGGTTAATAGCATTCCCTTTTGGTTGAACTTGGAAATATGTATAAACTACGAGAATATCAAAATCTGCACTACCAGTTGAGCAACTGATTGATTAAATGGATCGGTTGCGGTCTCATTTCACGACGCGAAGTAAGTTTTTACACATTCTCAATCTGGTATGTCGGCTGTTGTGGAACCTTTCGTGGAGTGGGATTGAATCATGAGAGCTGAAGATCATGGATCAGTCGATGGATTGTGGACACGAATTCCGACAGATTCCGATCAAGTCACCATGTGAAACCTCACCTTTCTGGATTGTAGATCTGGGGACTTAAACGATAACCGGAAAGCTAAGACCGCATTCACCCTGTGTGAATCGTCCAAGTTAGGCATGAAACCACTAGGCTAATAAGCGAGTTAACTGTTTCATTGTGCAACCACATTGGGCAGTGCCCGTGGATGCACTTGGGCATGCGTCTGGTCGAGCGATTGATGTCCGGGAAGAACAAGTGATAGAAATACACAGATAATTATACTGGGTAACCAGCTACTTTATCTTCGAACGGCGTAAATCAATGGTGTTCTGGTTCTGGAAATTGTTAGCGTAGAGAGTCGCATTAAAAACGTCTCATGGTTTCCTGTTAGTGATTTCTGAACAAATTTACTCTACTCGCAACAGTCTGTTAATTACAGTGGTGGATAGGAATCATTTTTCCTCCGGACGCTTATCACACCTAACCCACGCTTTGGCGATTACATGTATTTTCCTTCAAAGCATATGCTCAAACACTAACCAAAACGAGGATTGACTTGTAAGCAATCGGATCAGGTTCGATTCCAATTACCAGTTGACTTAGTTGATATTTCTCATCAGTACACGTACGATACAAGATAATATCATTCCATTTGACCACCAATTACGTTTTGAAATTTTATCTTCACATTTGACACGCAATAATCTGCTCGGAAAGCGAAACGGCACTGATTGGGTCTCTGGTTCGTAGTGGGAACTTTTGGATGCGATAACTTCAAATGGATTTTTAATCATCCACATCATTCTCGCTCTTCGTTCCATCGATAAATACTATGGGCATACTAGTCAGTCAAGCGGAAAAACGTTGCCCTTAACACCCAATGAATTTCCAGTGAAAGGCAGTAAAATAATACCAAAAAATCAATTATTTTTCAGTGCAATTGCTCCGTACTTATTAGCTGACCGAACTGAGCGATCTCTACGTACAACACATAAGCATCAATGCAATGGAAAGGCAATAATCCCAAACAAAAAATGACAACTGCATTATAGAGTACAACTGACAACAACTAGCTCTAAGTGGATTGGCCAAATAGCGTCCCTCTCCCCCAGAAAAAACAGATAACGGTGGGCGGGTTCGAACCCAGTAGAGTGTATCATCTGGATATCGCTGCGGATAGAGCATGTCAAGATTCGCTGATAATGGATCTTTATTGTGGATCTGTTGGCTCTAAAAGAGGATTTACAATATGACAACCGATGGACTCAGCACCAAGAAGCTGACAGATACGATCTGAATACATGCAGTTAAGTATTGATTCGCTGCATTGATTTTGAATTTGACGTCACATAAAGTGCAATCCATATTGGCACGTAAGAACAAGCATTGTCTATTGCGTCTTGAAGGAGTGCAATGACCCTTCGGCTTTTCTGACAACCTCAGCTGTCCTATCTGCACTTATCTGGATTATCAATTGGCTGTCAAAATGTCACCTGCGTGAACTTCTAACCACAACGCAGTATGGATTAATTTTAACACTTTGGAAAGCGAACAAATTGCAATCAATTCCAGGGGCTTTTCGTCGAAGAAATCAGTTGGGAATCGATGAATGTACACTGCGGCTGACGAATAATAACAAGGATGAAACAGTTATACAGTGCTTCCATGATTTTCAATGGTTTGAACATTCGCACTGCATGATGATTCATGCTATGCAAAACTCAAACCTCCGGCTACGCACACTCTTATAGTAGCCAAGCGAGGTGGGTTGTTTAACGGAATGCCTTCGTTGTACTTAGGCATCTACAGAGGGGCCGTTGAGCATAGCAGTCGCTCGCCGTGCGGGAAATGCCCAGCTGATATTCGAAGCCAGTGTCGGGAGGGCACTTTATCATGTACCGTATAAGTACAATCAACCATTGAGATCCAGCCCGGATAGCCTTGTGTTTAAAGTGTCCCATCCACAATCGTTCATCCCGGGTTCGAGTCCTCGTGGGGGCTCGGTGGATGTGCACTGCGGCTGATGATTTCTATTAAGGATGATACAGCGGTACAGTGTTTCCATGGTTTTCAATGGTTTGAGCTTTCACGCTGCATGGCGAATCATATTATGTAAAAAATCCAATCTCGTATTACTCACATTTATCACTATATTGTTTGCTATAATACAGCAAAGACGAGAGCTAAAAGATGGTTGGTTACCAGACACCATTATGAACTACATTGTGTCTATTAAATTAAGCTATGATAGGACCCAAGGAGATGGGGGAAGCAATGTGTACATTCGTCACTGGCGAAGATATTTATCCAGAATTTTAACCAAAATAAATATGTATTATTGTCTGTATAAAGCCACAAATCTTTCAAGGGGTTAAGAGCAATCAATTAGATTGGAAAACCCATACAGTCAACAATGATTGAGGGGGTATCAGCACAGCTTTGATTCTTAGCATAGATCAACTCCATTGTCAACACTGTGTCAGTTTGGCTTTACCACTGTGAACCAAGTAAGTGATTCAGTGGTTGGCCGGTAATAAGGCACTCGTTCTCTCGAGTTCGACTCAAACGTTTGCCCTCTCTAAATCCTTACTTTCTGTGCCGTCTCCCTGGTTGGTGACTCTCGCCTTCCGGTTTACCATCATTAATTACCCTGGTGTTCAAAATGAACGTTTTGTGATCCGCAACCAAATTTCTAGATGCCCATCAGTGCACACTTCTTGGCTTTGTTTTCATAGTTTAAACTATTGATTTCCCACGAAGAATTCCCATTGGCATCATGAAGTGCATTGGTAATGGGAACATCTGGGACCCCGATGCAGTCAAACATGGACTCAACTAACAGCTGGTCAGATAGCTACAAGGCACGGTGATAAATGTGCGGTGGTCGAGTTATTTAGATCGTTTACTCATCCCTCGAAGGTCGGAGGTTGGAACCTCTCCACTGACGTCCGTCACTGTTGGTAGACAACGATACATCGTCTTTCGGGTCGTTATTACATCTGACTAATCACGGCCTTATACGACTTTCCGCTCAAAATTACCGACTAACCCTATTAGTGCACTGGGTCTAAGAGGCTACGGGGTATATCCCTTTCGCTACACTCATGTGCAAGTGCGTAATAAAAAGGCCTATTTTTTGGTAACTCCCAGATCAAGCCTTCTGGATCAGTTCAACCAAACAAATCCATAGGGCTGATCAATATAAAAGCATTCGATTCTGGTTATTTAGTGAACGCCCACTTGCTCAGCAACAAAAGAATAAGTGATAAATCCACCTTCTGCGTACTGAACCTGATCAGATCGTTGAAGTGTACATTCAGATCCAATACGGATGAACACACACTTTCGGCATCCAGTGGAATAATGCACGGTTGCATTGTTGTAGCCGATTGGCGATTGGAGTTTTATACCACAGCCTTCGGTTGTTCGTTACTTTAACGTGAAGCAAAAAAGCAACCCACTATAATGATGGGCATAAAGGAGCGCAATTTGGGAAAATAAGGAATTTCTTTTCGTTGAAAATACAGTAGAATACTTGATTTCATTTATTGGACTGTGTTACCAAGCCGTATCAATGCGCCTCAAGTCTCTGAAAGGACCCAAAAAATTAGGTATTTCCTTTGGCCAGTTAGAAATCGTCAGTAACGTATATTCCAAATATGATTGAAAGTCGTAAATAAGGATTCACAAAGCCCATATGAGAGATTTCCGGAATACCGAGTGTGATCACCATCGTCTTATATCACCTCTGCCCATGTGCTTCTGGCTTTCTACACAAGAAAACTACAATTGAAACGGCGATGGACTTGGGCCAAGTACGTCCCCCACCCATAATGATATGGCTACAACAGAACTAAGGAACTTTAGCACTTTTCAAAGAGAAATAAAGATCAGGCGATGAATGATGGGAATAGAATAGGGCTGGGATAGAACAAAGCATTTGTTCAACACCGTCCACTGTAGCGCCATATTATGTCATCATCAGTAGGTACCCCCACCAACTTGTTGGTTTTCTCTTCCCTCCGTAGATGTCTTCAGAGGATTCCGAACCAAGAAACGGTCTCGACTTTGAGTTCAGACAGCTTGTTTTCCACTGTAGTCAAATTTGGTGCAAGTCTACTATTCGGAATGATGACTTTCTTTATCAACAAACCCCGTCGATGCCGGTACTATTTTTTACCTCCTGGAAACCCGTAACGTTAACGCCTTTTCATCCAACAACCATCCCTTCTTCTATGCTCAGGTTGACTAAACACGCTATCCGTGGTTGACTGCGTTCCATTTTCGTTGTCCTCAGTCACCTCGATCAGTTTTCATGCAAACCCAACAAGCTTCAAAAAGCTCGGATAGTTCCGTGAAATTGGTTTGCTTTACTTGTTCCCCAACTGGTTCTCTTCTTCCTATTCGGTTCCCCGTTCTCTACTTTTTCAAAAGTTGGGGTCTCTTGTCTGTCCTTCTTCCTTACCTTCATAGTAGAAAGACTACTTTTCCCCATAGGACTCAACGCAAACAAATTGGTACAAGTTTATCGAGTCCCTTAGTGAACAGTTCTGGTGTTTTTCAGGGTGATATTATTTCCCCTTTGTCTTTTCATCACGTATATTAGCGAGTTACCTGCTGCACCACCTGCACGGCTTTTTAGGTATTCTTTATAACACTCTTGCTCATGAGTACAGCGAACCGGGTACGCTCCATAGTCCCAAAAGCTTATTGCACTATGAGAGATAACCGGCCATCTGACCCTGAGAATTAGAGAGAGAGAGAGAGAGAGAGAGAGAGAGAGAACCCGCAGGGTCCCAATAGGCCAGTACACCGATGACGTAGGGCTTTATCAGTCCGACTCCAATCAACCGGACTTTTTCCATTTTTTCTGCGGACTAGTGCAATATTGAGAACTTTTCGTCCAGTTCTAGACCACATCTCAACACTTTCAAATGTTTTGATTGTATTTACTTCCTTTCTCGATCCTCTTACTCAAATGAGCAGTCAGTCATCAACTCGGCCCCCGTTTTCACAGCTGACTTAGGTTGAAATATTCAGCGTTACAATCAGCTCACATGTATAGTAATCTTCCCATATTCTGGTTGGTGTAAACAATCCACGTGGACTATCTTTTCAACTTGGTAGGCTAGGTCAGTTTGGTGTCTGATATGTGGTTATTTTCTCCCGTTGTCCACAAATGTATTCACCCAATTTTACTTCACGGCTTCTTCGTAATCCTGCGTAGTCTAAGTAGAAAATTTTTTGTCTCACTTTACCATGGCTTGGCTATTATCTGTAATGTTCTTTTAATTCCCACAGGTTCTTTTAACTCGAAAATGTGCAATGAGCACATTAGAGCCAGTGAAAAATTTGCCATGATGGTTCTTGTCAGAGAGTCGGAAATCTCCCTCAAAACACGTCATCAGTGAGGCTGCAGTCTGCATTCTTTCAACCCACAGACAGGATGCTTTGTCAATACTGACCAGCGACAAGTCCCGTATATCTCACATAGCAGCACAGTCGTGACGCTTGTGCTCATAAACCAATCAGTCCATCGCACGGTTGCCTACCTTTCGCACTAACCCACCAACCAATCAGACTCATGGCATACTGTGATCCGACATAACCAATCGCGTCTGTGCACCATGCTGGGCAATCAGTAACAGCGTTATATGTGTCCATGTATTCCTTGCTTCATCCCATATGAATATAGTGTTCATTTCTGGTTACAACTGAATACTGTTTCCGCCGTTTTTCGTGGTTACTTTTTCGTTGGGTTTGAACGATCGAGGAATAACTGGCCGGGGATAATCCAGAGGTTTGCGCGCTCACACAACAGTTCTCACGCCATGACCTACTTGCATACCGTTCGGATTCCTCCGCATATTCCGAATTTCCAGCTATCCTGTCGCAACTCTACAGTGCCTTATTTACCATGTATTTCGGTTAACAAAGGGAAAATTACCGAGGAAATTCACGTGAACCTCAATGACTGAATCAGTTCTTTCCTGTCGTACTTTCTGCCCAGTTCACAATGACAGTAATCAGTTTCCCTGATTTTTGGCTGAATTGTGAGCTGATTAACTTATAATAAAATACAGTAGTACTTACTAGGTGATTATTGGGGAAGACATCAGCATTATTGAAGAGAACTTCACAGACATCAAACATTATACTCATACAAATAGCTCACCAGAACTTCATGTACATTTTGAATGCAGATAATCCATTTGCGACCAAATGACATTACAAATGGGAGGTGATTGACATTTCACGGGTGTTTTATGTTTTAGGCTGAGTCGTGCGCTGATGAAAATCAGAATTTAACGATGGGTTGGAACGAAACGGCAGTGTACAATCGGTCCCGAAAGCTCAGGATCACCTCTATTCGGTCGAAATCCTGGCATACTTTCGACTCCCAGTCTATACAATTGATACTACTCTCAGTAGCCAAAAATCTGCCGTAGATACTATTATTTAACGAGAGAGAGAGAGAGGGAGAGAGTAGTGTCAGTAGTACAAACCTGAACTCAACGGTGTGTCAGGATTTCAACCGAATGGCGGTGCTCACTAATTATAGTGGGAATACAGTACATACCCTCCAAAAATTATGAAAAACTGCAAATTACCTGTCATGTGTGCCTATACCATGCCCACTAATAAGTCCAGTCAAATGAGCACTCCCTGTAGAAACAACGACTCTTTACTCTGCGGGTTATTAATGGGTAATATATGATAAAGGACTAGCTGTCTATCCCAGAAATGTGATCCATGGTGATCGGGACGCGATCGTAATATCTCACACTCAATAATTATCTGGTACTTATTTATACTAAAAGACTCTCAGCCATCATAAGCCGGCTCTCTAACAATGAGATACATTCACTCAACCGATAGCATAAGCCATAACTGACCTGTGAAAATTCAACCTCTGTAGGTGATGTTCTCATGGCAATTGCTTGGTTGCGATTCCGTTGTATATAAACGGAGCTGAAACTGCATGTTGAATAGGTAGATAATGATCTACCTTCAGATGCTGGTCATTGGGGAATGTTATTCAATGCTAGTAAGGCAGTTGAAAAGTAGTTCTAATCTAGTGTCCTAAACACAAATTTGATGGTTAAACAGCTGCAGGTTCATCATATTACGTGCGGTTACTGCGTCGAAGCTCTCGGCCACCACCGTCGGTTCAGTTTGACTTTACCAGCTTACGTGTGATGCACCACCCTTCTTGTATCATTGTGCAATTATTTCATACTATGCGGAAGTCAATACAATGGCATTACTGTAAATCATCTTTTCCGTAGCGATTACCGGAAGTGACTCTTTGTACTTCGGGTTACCACATACAATGTAGGGTCCCGGAGGTTACGTACTCCTCTAAAAAACCATAATTAGACCGCTCCTGGAGTACTGCATGCAAGCCTGTGCATCGTACTACCAAAAGAATATTGACTGCCCGGAGAAGGTACAAAAGCCAGCCATCAGGATCGCTGGTTTTCAACGGAGGAATATCTACACAGAGCGTCTTCCTGTCCTCTACGTCGATGCATGGTTAAGACTGGATAGAAGCACTTGAAATAGTAAAACGGGTGGCAGAATTAAACAGAGAAGAGTTTGTCTCGCCGATTCCCAGCGAGAGGCTCAAAGGGGCACAGCCCTAGACGGTAAATAGGGCGCTCACTGTCCTACCTCAGGTCCAGTTATCTCACAAAACACAGTGATAACCTACTGGAACATGGTTCCAGAAAAGGTTGTCAATAGCACGAGAATGCAGGCGCTCAAGCACACACAAATAAATGTTGGGAAAAGCATACCCCGATCTGTGTTAGGTAAACTTTGAACCCAGAAACAGCCTACCAACTAATTTATCCTTTTCTGGCACGGAAAAGATACTGCACCAAATTCTTCTTTTCAGAAAGAAACTATCACATTGTTGTGAGCTACGGGAACGCGTCGAGAGCACAACTTTCAGGACCCACGATTGACTATAAGACCACAAAGTCCTGAGCAACATGAACTAAACGGAACAGGGTCTATCGTTGGTGACAGTGAACACGGCAAAACAGGAGACTAATGATGTGACAATCTCAGTGGTCTATTCCTTCGGTCAGACCATCACCTTATTCTCTTGCAAATATGACACAAGCACTACCGAGGATTTGTTTCACACGTGTAGGAGAAACTAGCGGTTTGAACAAACCAGTTTAAACGTGCAACACTAGATTCAGGATAGAATACCAGTCCGAACACACTGCCAGTTCCATTTCGGGTGGGGTTAAAATAACAGCAACAACACCAAAAAAACACCGCCTAGGGAGTGTTATTTGCATCAGTCAAGGAGCACTAAATGGCCTCGGTTTTTTGTTAAATCAGTTTGTAAATCTAACCGGTTCAATGTTCACATTCAACAGACACGTTCTACTTTTCCAGTGACTTATGACCGATGACTTTTTTTTATTTCTATCTACTTGTTCCTATCCTTTACTGGCTGAAAGCCAAGACAATTAACTTAGGTGAGAAGATTATCTGTTTTCCATCTCTGACTGAGATTTGACTATGCACAGAAAACCTAAGATGTACGGTGTGTGTGTGTGTGTGTGTGTGTGTGTGTGTGTGTGTGAAAACCGTCGAGTGCTGGTGTTTAGATTCATGTTCTTCCCGATAGCTTCTCTGTATCTGACGAAACTACCAGAGATGCCGCGGACAGACGTCTTCTTTTCTTTGACTTTTAAATGTGATAGAGTTTCGATATGAGTAGTACGGGATTGTATCTGGATGACAGGACAAAATTTCCCCGGAGATTACAGCTGTGATAGAGTTTCCGCCATCATCGGACGGAAGATGACCTCCGCTAAGCTAGAGAGACGAAACCTATCTCAGTGACTGGAAAAAATCCCGGAACCATTTTTCCCCATCTTATGCATCACATTTACGAATTCACCTCCATCTGTGGATGCATATGCATTAGATAATTGGGTATACGTGTCACTAAAACAAGAAGAAGAAAATCTAAGCCCAAAGTGCGTGAGATTGGCGATGAGCGAAACATCTAGGTGAGCCTGATCACGGGGTTATCCACCTCCCACTGGACTCGTTTATCCCCGTTTATCGACCCAAGTCGAACAACAGATTGTGCATTGCTGAGACACTGGCATTTCTAATGTTAGCCACGGTTATTTCCACTGAATAAAGAAATGATGGCTTGATTGACTTAGCATGAACTCAGAATTGTTCAAATCACTGACCTCTTTAGGACACATGGTGCGCGATAAATGAAAATGAATTTTCAGAAAATTCGGATCTCACCCAGGAATATGCCGCGCAGGCTGGATACTATCTCTTCGCAAAAAAACCTATTCATACCATATGCCTACCCGTTGTAACCAGCGACAACGTTTAGTCTCTGCCTAACAATTTTTCGCTGCCGTCGGATCTTGTTGGTCAAAGGGGATGCTTCCAGCTCGGAGCAATCCTTCTGGAAGAAACGCTGCTTCATGGTGGTATTGGCGATGAAATAGCTGCACTTGATGGCTTCCCTGGATATCACGTGGATCGCCCTTCACCGCATTGTAGGCGAGGTGGAGGAGTTATCACGTATATCATCAGTCGTTGGTGTAAATAAGTCAGAACCGTTTTTACCTATTCTACAATTTCCATCGGCTGTTTCATAAACGGACGTAAATCCCACGTTTTGAGCAATTTTCGCTCTATCCTGTCAGTGAATGTATATATTTCCCGTAAACTTTCCACAACGGACTACCTAAAATTCGTTGACTCGATTTCATCATTTTCGGTACACTATGTCAGAGAGTCGGAAATCTCCCTAACAACACGTCGTCAGCGGGGTTGCAGTCTGCATTCTTCCAACTGACGGACAGGGTGCTTTGTTAACACTCACCAGTGACAAGGCCCGTATATCTCACATGGTAGGGCAGTCGTGGTGCGTGCGCCCATGAACCAATCAGTTCAACACACGTCACTATTCATATCGACCAATTACAGACAGCCTACTGCCTACCCTTCACTCCAACCGACCAACCAATCAGCTAAATGAAACACTGTGATCCATCTTAATCAATCACATTGGCGCACCACGTTGGACAATCAATAACAGCTTCATATGTGTCCATTTATTCCTTCCCTCATGGTATACAAAGTGCTATTGTTGACATATATGAGCTCAACAAGTCATTCTGCAGCGCGGTGGAACCTTTTGTTCCTATAATTCTTGGAGAAATACAGCATCAAGAACCTCCATTTTTCATCCCCACGGTGGATATCAACGAGAAATTGTTCCTCCTCAACCTCATAAAATCATCCGGATCGGACGGACTCAATCCTATATCGAGTAACGAATGCGCGGTCAACCTCAGCCCTATTCTCTCTGGTCTTTTCATTCGATGTCTGAAGGACAGAAAGGTTCAAGACTTCTGGAGGAAAACGGCCATAACTCCTATTCCCCAGAAAATTTCTTCGAAATTCCGTCCCATTGCTTTCAACTCGGTCTCCCTTAAAGTGTTCGAAAGATCAATTCTCCAACCAATGACTGGAAGTTTCCATATTTCCGGTCCTGATCAGTGTGCTTACCGACATTCTTGCCCCACCCTCGATACCCGCACTATCTTGACAAGTTACATTCTGTCCAAACTTGACAGGAAGAGTAAAGCGGTAGAAATATGTTTCCTAGACTGGAGTAAAACACTCCACCGCACCGACAGGAACAGGCTACTTTCTCATCTCTCAATTTCTCGTAGTGAGCCTTCACTTGTTACTTTGTTGGCCGATTACTTTCTCAACCGCCTGCAGTTCACTCGACATAACAGCAAAGCTTCTTCTCTTGTCCTCACTACTCGCGCGGTTCCATAGGGGAGTCATATTGTCCCCATGTTTATTTTCTACTTACATTTCAACTATTCCTGTACATGAAAATACTCTTTTTATCAAAGACGCGGGTGACTTCATATTTGGTATGCCATATACTTGCAATTCTATTTTTCCTACCCTGAAAAATAGGATCCTCCAACTTTCAGACTGCTTTTACACTCGTAAGTTGGCTCTCAACCCAATTAAAAGTGGTGACATTGTATTCGCCTCTTTTCAGCCGGAGGTATGCAATCTAGTTTTCAAAACGACCACATTTTCATCACAATAAATGGAGAGCACCTGGTGACCTTGATTCAGTGAAGTACCTTGGAGCGTTGCTCACTGTTAGGAAAACTAGACACTTGTTTTTCTATGTTTTACGCCTTAAATCCCACTAAGTACCCACTTAGCTTATGAAATGCTATGTCTTTTCGTGTGTCCTACCTCTACGGTAACATGCCTCACCTGTCATGTTTCTCGGTCTGTTGTGGAAAGACTTCGAGTTTATTGTCAGGTCCCTTAGGATTTTATCATCTGCCAGTGGTATACTCCGACGGAATTTCACTCACTTTATCACATGGCAACACAGTAAAGCTTGTCAAAAGCTGTCTACAAAAATCCTCATTGGCTTTGCTCATCCTTCTCGCAAAGATCCAGTGAAATTTATATGCATTTCTTTCACATGTTCTCCATACAAACGTCTTCAAGCACGTACTAGGGTGTACATTCGTTCTACTATTCCCTACTTGGCAAGGTATTTTGCACAATCCCGCTCCCGAATATCAGAACCAATACAACACTTGGAATAACGGAGATACTCACCACCCATTGCTCCAGTATTTCAATTTGCTGTACATTGTATAATTGTCATTTTTTCAGTAGTGTACATGGTTATGTAAAGGCTAAATATTCACCTTTCCGGGTGCATAAGGCAATAACTTGTCTGATATCCAACCGAAGTTATCAACTCCAGTCCTCGGGCAGTTCCTTACCCTCTAAGGTTTCCGCTTCTCCCACTTCCGATCTTTATTCAGATCTTAATTTGAATTCCGGTCCTAATTGACCCAGTGCTTTCTCATTTCTAGTTATCTAATCACTGGACAGACTTATCAATCGTGTCGCCATGCATATCGCTGTCTCTCTCCTCTAGTGAACTTACCGCATATATTGATAGGATTACTTTTGAATAAATTACATTGATGTGAAGATGTACCCCATAACTGTGGAGATTCAGTCGGAAAATCCCTGCGTAAGATATCTGGCAAGAGCTGGCTGTCCTTCTTCAAAATCGATTTTTGTTTTATCATCCAGCTTGTCAGTTATGCTGCGGACTTCTCTTTACCAATCAAAGTGACGTTACTAGTTTAGAGATAGTATGATTCGTGGCCAAATAATCTGCTTGGGGCAGCATAACATGACACGACACTTCAAAAACAAGCAGAATGATAATTTTAAAAAGTCAGTTTACAGGACGTCTTTCGTCGTTCTAGCAGCCTTAATTCTGGTCAGAGAGACGCACAAATCGTGATTATTATTGCTACGTGTAGATCTGAACTGCTCTGGTCACGTGGTCATCACGGTGGACTTCAAATCTTTTTGTCCCGGGCTGGAATCCTGCGTCGGCAGCCGGAGGTCCTTCTCTAGTTAGTGGCCTCAAATTGGACTGGAACACTTTCCGGAAGTACTGTGCCTTTCTGAGCATAATAAAAGGAAGTGCACAAAAAGGAAGTAAAGGAGACGCGCAGACCTTTCCAACTTCGAACAAAAGAGGCTTGTGTTCTTTCATTTATAATTACATCAGAAAAAAGACTACGCCATTTGAAGAGAACGCTTCTATTTCATATTCAGGTTAGATCAGTTGCGGCTGCTTCTTTGATTCGATTGCATGAAACAAGCGGTGTGTTACGGAACTGATCCTAGACGGGATTCGACGACTCACGTACATAGATACCAGTCCCACACTTGAGTCCTATGTGTGCACAAACATGTGAGGCACAAGGCCACTGCGGGTGCTTCGGACAGCTGGCAGATGGCTCGTAATGCATATCTGATCAAAGTACATCCGCATTTGACATCCTCCAAAGTTAACTTACTGTTTGACTGCCTACACTGACCATTACTTGTCCACCAGTTGGACAAAAGAGCGTGTTTGGTTGTGAAATGAGGTAGGTAAACTTAATAACTGTGGAAATGATCCTGATGATCGGTCCGCGGGGGCGCAACTTGAGCTCACACCGCGCGAGCTCTGCGACCTAATCTCAGAGGCAACACACCAAGAAATTCAAGTAGTTCGCAAATAGATCCAGTGTAACTGACTCACCTGGTACCTTGGAGCTTTGATGAGCTAATCAGCACTAAACTACTAAAGAACATGATTTTTGAGGACTGGTCTCTTTTGAACTATTTTGACACTTCACTGTGACAAATTAGTTGTAATTAGGAAAAACGATCTACTTCACGTTGCCCCGAATATTGCGCAGCAAAGTGAGTAGTCTTCAAGCCATGACAACAGAAGACAGACTCTAAGGCTAGTACTGTCCTGATATGTAGGCTATTGAGGCAGAGCCCATATTATTTGCAATTTTGTTTGTTTCGAATGAATGGTTTTTTTTATTAAATAACAAGGTCAACTCTTGCTAACAGTTCATTTTTCTAGTTAGCTGAATATATGTCCACGCCCGCTGTAATTACCAGATCATGGAAATCGCACCTGGCTTTAGACCTACCGCACTTACTCACCTGTATTATTTAAATCTGCACACACAAAATCGGAGCTGTTGTTCATCCGACTGTGCTTTGTCCTCTCTAGTCTGCAGCACTGCAGGGGCTCCTTGAAGAAACTCGCATTTTTTTAAAACATATTTTCTTAATTTATTCATTGTTTCGGGCAAATTGCACGACAGACTGAAAGTCCGAAATTTCAAGAGAAATATCCAAACAAAGCCTGACGGGAAATTCACAAACAGGCTCTTAATCTTTGTATTTTAAAATTTTCTATCTAACACAGTCTGTGAGCGAGCACAAACTTGCGTTCTCTTGGGTTAACTGAACCAGGAGATAGATCTTATTCAACTGAATAAAGCAGACATACAACTTTGCAGAACGGACAAACCAGTCGTCCGATGCACCTGGTCCACACTTGTTGTTCAGCGGCCGACTCTCGTGCAGACAGATTTTTAGGACATGATCACGCTCAACCCACTAGTGAAAGTCATGGAAGCCCTGCGCAACCTTTCTGTCTAATTTGTAGAGAACCATCACTGTGTGTATACATATATCAATCGATTCAACTTGGGACTCGAACCCGGGATAGGTGACTCAGATTCACACACGTGACCAGTGCAGACAATCCGAGTTATTTTTCGTCAAAGCTGGACGGCCAAGCCTCCTTCCCTTATTAGTAGTAAAGAATAACACTGCCGACCCAGGACCATGTATTACAGCTGAGTAGCATACGAAGAGCAGCAACAAAGGAATCAAAAAGCAGAGGTCAGAAGTACGAATTCGGAATGAGCTCTGGATTTCGAACGGCTCGGTTATTCCCAGTGTTTCCAAAATGCTAGAAAGCGACCCTCCTGTATGGAAACATATGGAAAGTCGTCAGTCGCACTGTTTATCCTAATCCATCGGGGTGGGGGGAGCGGAGGTCCTACACTGTTGCTGTATTATTTTTATTGGATTATAAATGACGCAAGAGGGTTTTCGTATTCACTTTTTGCTTCTGATGGATGAAACTGATACGTATTCGCATATACTTATTCGGATTTGGGTAGACACTTGGTGTTTCTATTCGGACGCTGATAATCTGAGAGTGGTAACCTGTTTGCAACACAAAAAAGAGTGCTACTCTGCAAAATGTGCGTCCATACGGACTTCATTTGTTCACAAAACTGTGTTTACTTCGAACAGGAGGCTTGGACTCGAAGTACCAAATGCAGGGGCTAGCATACCCTCTGATCTGAAAAAAGTTAGCATACGGTCCAGTCTGTGTGATCATTCCACGGCACCATCACTGGTCAGAAATTCATGCGTATTCCGTCAGACACGTCCGTATGTGAACATGAACAGGCAAGAGTAGATCGGAGCTTGAAATACCCATTGTTTATTATTTTGTGTATATTCACCTATTCGAAAGAAATCGGTTGGAAAAATTCGAACGCGATCAATACTAGTGACTAGATTCGGTTTATGTCGAGTAAGAGTATCAGTTTCCGCGTAAACCTCAGGTAACACTCACTACTGTTCAGTGTCGGGCAGTGGGTAAGCTTTTGAGATCAGGAGCCAAAGGACCCTGGCACAAGACATACCTGACTAATAGCGGTTGAGATTATCACAAGCTGATCCTCAGTTCCAGTCCAGGGTTGTGTACTTGAAACAACATATGGTATTTACAGGTCGTTTCCACGGTTTTAGTAACGCACGTTAAAAGGAATTCCGTAAAAACTGGAATAAAAATAAGCGTAAAATTTGAGCCACCTGTAGATTTTCCAAAAGATCCAAACTATCAGTGTGAGTGACGTTTTGGCTAAGCAATCAGACAGAAGCTACGCTTCTAGTAACCAACTCGGAATTCGTGTTTATTTCATCAACTTCACTCGCCTTTGCCAAGCTGGAACTGATAAGAAAATAACAATCGGTTTGCAAATCAATCACATACGATTTCTATAAGCACAAAGTTCAGATCAACCCAGAACACAATGAACGTACACCTTCATGGTAATTTCTCATCTGTGTTCAATTTCAAACCGGGGAATAATCGATCCTATCCTATGGATTAGACAAAAAGATAAACTAACTAGAGTTTCCAGTTTTTCACATCCGTAACAACACTTAAAAATCATGTCACTTGGGGCAAAGGTTTAAACGGCAAAAACGACTGGCGTTCTGTGGCCCACTGCGTTCATCACGTGACACAACGGATTCGGCACAAAACGTAAAATGATACAACAAGATCAACGGTACGCGTTTCACTCGCAATGATGCTCCGCATGCTCTGGTCCCGGTTGGCTGGCTCGGTTGATATCAGTTACAGCTGATGAAAGTTGAGCCCGCCAAGAAACCCACAGAGATTAGTGAAACAGGTTCACACCCCCCCCCACCCCCCAAAAAAGAACACAGAATCAACGGTGGTTATAGTGTGGTTTGGGATTCGTCCATCACCAAGATCATTGCTGTTCAAACAAAATGAGTTTATTTTACACAGAAACAAAAATGCCTTCCGCAACAAATTAACTTTTATTATACCAAAACCATCACATTCATTGTGTCCGAGATGGCACCAGGGATAGAGTTGTTATTGAACAACAATTCAGAGAAGTTAGGCGTCCGAATTATCGATCTCTAAGGCCACCTTTATTCTCACCTGGCTGTCCTTGATTGTCACGGTTGACCTTAGGTGCGGGGAATCTAGACACTGATTCGTCACCACACATCCTATTTTTCATTACATTTTATTCTGATTGCAGGTGCGATATGATGCGTGGTTTATAAGCCAATAATAAAAACTATAATAACGATAATAACAATATTATTAATTCTGATAACAACAAAGATAATAGTATACTACTAGTAGTAATATTGACCCATTTTTAACCGCATCTATTCTTACGCCATTCGAACATTGGTCATTTTGTCCTAAGACTAAACGTTGTCAGCATACCGCTTCCAATTCTCACCCATCTGGGTGTGAAGAATCTATGAGGATTTCCCACTATCTACGTTATTCTGACTCCTTGTGAAAGCAATAAGTTCTTTATATCTTAGAAAAATGATTCATATCCATCCGAATCGACTGACTCGATCCAACACCGTGGCATCGCGTGTACTCTGCCAGTTGTCCTACCAGACTCGGTATAGTAAAGAGGGCCTGATCCCAATTCAAAGAATTTCCATTGTACTCTTAGACGTTATCCGTTAAAAATCGTGCCCTTGTTTTCTCATATTGATCTCAAAGTACTGTCTTTTTGTCACGATATAACATCGTGTGAACTTTCGTTTTTCAATCGAGATCCCATGTGGGCTGCGCGTTACACAGCAGCTTGAATATCGCCATCTCCTGAACGAGTGCTATGTGTAGTAAATTAATTTGGTTTCGCTCGAACCAGGACATTCGCGACTCGGTCGTATGGCTGTCAGTCAGACATTGTGGTCATGATAAAGATTCCTAAATATTGACGCTTATGAATTGTTCCGTCTTGGTTTGACTATTCGGAGAGCTAGATACGGTAAGCACTTTCGGGACCGACAGTGGATGAGGGTTCGTGTAAGTGTCGTGTGGCTTTAGCTGCTTAGTGTGAACATCGTCTCGGTCTACTTCATAGCTTATTTTAGTAAATGACCATAGGCAACTAGTGGTAGTAGTAGTAGTAGTAGTAGTAGTAGTAGTAGTAGTAGTAGAGTGATGTAGTTTGCACACTACTTACTGAGTAAGGAAGTAGTTGACTGCGTAAAGCACAAGTATGGACAGTGATGCAGCGTTAAAGGACTTGATTACTTTGCACAGACAGGACGGAACAAGATGGAGGAAAGCATACAAATTACCTAATGGCATCCCTGATCGGATTGCGACTGCCCTCTTATGGACTGGACACCGAAGATGTGAATGAGCAGTTCTGTTTTGCCTGGTTGGTTTTGTCCAAATCAGTGATTTCCAATAAACAACCCGATCACCAGGCCCATCTAGTGGGTTGTAACAGTAGTAGTAGTAGTAGCATCAGTAGTAACAGTAGTGAAATGAATATTCTTTTATCGGTACTGGAGACTGTTTATCATGCTTTGCGGATGACGGCATAATTCAGTGAACGATTTTTAACCGCTACGAAACACCGAAGTACAGTGTTATTCACAAAGTCACTAGGCCCGCATAATTAATCATCTGATGAACTTCAGCATAGTTCAATTAATTTATGACAGTATCCGATAATAGCAACAGTGTTGACATCTGAAACGTGCGAATCTCAATGGATTACTGAAGGATGCAACGATTAGTTGTGTGGTCATGAAATTTATTGATTTCAGCGTGAGAAAGAGAGAAGGATTGAGGGGGTGGCTGAATGCCTCCACTGAATCTCATTCAAAATTAGCCTGATGTGTCTTTTATTTTAGCAACAATGCACGATTTTAATCTTTGCAGTTCTTTCTGTCTCTCAGGAAAATGATTAAAACATAGCTACGTAACACGTGTATCATTCTATACCCAGGGCATTGGCACAAGAGTACCACCATGTTATATGGAGTTATAGATTTTCCTACACGTGTACGATACCATCTAATTGACCGTGACTTAACCGACCGTTTTGTCCTATTTCAAACAGTATCTGGCATCCGATAATTCAAACTGAAATGGCGATGGTCGAATTATAAAAAGCTTCAGCCCAAAAAAATCTGACGTTTGATTTTTGGAATATCAGATTTAACCAGATAGCCGAATCTCAAATGAAACGCGCGATGAAAAGTTAATAACAGTTTTGATTCATTAAAACGACCGTGAACAACTTTTGGAGAAATACGAACCCCATTATGTGACTACCATGTGAGATTAATATAATTCGAAAGCTTCCGTTGATGCCTATATTCCCGTCTATTGTGATTTCTACAAGAGGTCGTCCAACGCACACAAATCGGAACAATAAATAAGATGACCTCAACTATATCTGGTGAGCAACGCCTAATTAGAAAGAAATGGTACCTAGATCGAACTTGAGATTAAGTTTCCGAAAGTTGTCTTTGATCGCGGGAAAAATTGAGCCCTCCCCCCCATATAAAAACGTTGCAATCCGACGAAAGGGGACATGTACGAACACACGTAGAAGTTATTCTCAACTATCCTAACGATGGTCACCACGCTGAAGTATTCCACCCCCCCCCCCTCTCTATCCCTAACCGACGAACATTTTGCCAACTTACTTCCGCCGGGCTTTGTGAAGGCAGCTTGTCAGGGGAAATATGAACGTGGAACAGTTTTTACCCATGTTTATCACACGTGGATACTTACTCTGATCTGTCGTTTCCCGTGTCCAATCCCGATTGTCCTTTGGTATGAACGGCCACGTAATTTCCAGACATTCGGAGAACAATTGGTAAAGCGGGATAAAGATCCAGTTGAGGAAGTTTCAGACTGATTTTTGCACAGGTGAAGTATGTCCAACACGGTTGGCTTGTTCGGTTGGCTAACCTGCAGATGGCGGAACCAGTTGACTGGCTAGCAAATTATGCGTCGACACGCACGCACGAGCGCGCGTTCATCACATGCACAATTTCTCACTCTCCGTGCACGCAGTGCAAAACCGGTTTTGTGTGCTCCAGTGGTTGCTCCTATTTGATCACCTAATTTCTCAGCCGTTCATCAGTGATTCGTGGTTGTTTTGAAAGAGATGGGAGTGGGGTGGTGCAACGTAATGAATAGTGATGCGATGATTTGTGTGTTAGGATAGAGTGTCACGATCGAATCCAAACGAGCGAGTGAGTCAACAGGCAAGCTAACAAGTAGGCTAGAAAGCAGCAATAATACCAATCAGCCGACTGGAACCGTGACTCACAATAGCCTGGCTACTGCAAAATTTACCACAATTTGATCATAGTTCAGTATGAAGTACAGTGCAATACAGAGCACGAGGAATAATGACGTACACAGGTCGGTTGTACACCTGGATGTGTGACTGCGAACGCATGTGATACGAATCTCAAATCAAACTGAGTTCGGTTTTCTCCATAGTAAAACACGGGGCTGTCTGTAATCATGTATAGGCACGCACGTATTGTCCGCGTGCACACACGAACACCCGTGGGCAAAGGAACACCATTCCACAAGGCAGGTGTAGTGTTTGCACGGGGGCATAAGCATACAAACACGCGTATGCATTATGCATGCGGAACGCATGCGAGCACACACTCACGCACGCACACACATACACATAAGCACATTCACTGACCATTGTGTTGTTAGCGCTGACAATTAGGGCGTCTCTTGCCAGGCTGTACGTGCTCTAATACGATTGGTTCCAGCATGGTACTCGTGCTCACGATTGACTGACCGCCTTGCACAACTCATCAAACCAAACAACCAAAGTGTTGCCCACCCTACAGTTGGTCGTAATTCGGCAACTTCGACCCGATTGTTTGGCTGGCAGTGGAACGAACTAAGCCACAATATTTTCAGCATGAGTCACACTCTAATACGTGGCCTTACACAATGACACACACATATTTATGCACACATCTCAATTGTTCAAGTGATCACACGTGTGGGCGGGCGCAGTGTGGCAGTACTGGACGATCATTATCAGGCGCACTCACACGCACACAAACAAAATTCCACGCAGCTATGGTTACCATCCCCGCCACGTGGATATGGCAGCCTGACCACACAAGGGCCTGTATCTTAAAATGAAAAATAAGAGCACGGGGACGTCGAGGTATGGGAGAATCAGAAAGCAGGGCGAGGTCTTTTGTTCGCGAGCCCCGCTCCCGTATTCAGATGACCATGACCGTCCATGCTCACTCAGCTTGCGATTGCGCGAACACGCGCATGCATGAACCGATGCGTCTTTACAGTGGTGTGCGTGTGTGCGCGCGCGCCCGTCGAATCGATTGCCGCGAATGTGTGCGTCTGTGTATGTGTACGTCAACAATGAACTTTAATCCTACAGTGTTAAATGAAAAAAGGCAACGGCAGTCGATACATACGATAGTGTTGAACTGTGAACAGTAGTGTGTGTAGGGGTTGATTGAATTCAAAAGCACCACAGAATGAGCCCTGATTGATTGATCTAATCCAACCACTAGCCAGCTATGATCCACTCTCATTAGCGTTTATATGATCAGTTAACCGGTCGATTGAGCTCTTTGTCCAAATATCATCAAACTGTAAGCATTTTCGATTCCCCTTGATTGACATTTCACTTGATAAAATGAATTAATCCGGAATAGCATATAAGACTGCAAAATGTTCATGGGTCAAAGCGCTAAAAAGTAACGGTCTTACTGTCTGTTAGGATCAGAAATCTACATGATAAACATTATCCCCAAAACACAACGTTATGATCATTCCTTTGGAGCACAGCCAGTCAGCTATCCAACCAGAAAACCTGGTGGAAGTTCGTTTGACTGTTAAAATGTTTAAATGAGAGGTGCCATAGCTTTAGGGAACGAGATCGATATGCATTTGCTTCAATGGTACCGACCATCGATCGTTCAGACACGGTTTTTTTCCACAGTATACCACTAGAAAATTGGGTGAAACTTTTGATAATGTAATTAGTCTATTAGGTCAGTCGGTCAGTAAGTCAGCCAATCAGTCCGTCAATTCAGTGTAGTCCCTTTTTTGGAAAGATCGACAACCCGACTGTGGCCTCGTAGCTCAACTGTTAGATCGCACGAGGTGCTAAAGCGTGGGTGCGGTCCATGTGTGGTTTCGAACGGTACCGAAGCAGACAAGGTTTGCCTTTCGGGCTACTTAACCGACTGTTAAAATCTTCCTCATCTCAATTCGAAACCACTCTAATAATATTTTCGATTTGAACCAATATGGTTACCTCGGAAAAGTGAAATAAGTTAATTGAAATAAAGAAGGGGTGTACCGAAAAGATAAGATATCTCCCAAACCGAAAGAATAAGTATTTCGCTCAGCTTGGACCTTGTTGTGACCGTACTTGCTGTGGTTGTTGATTCGTTGTTCAGTGTGAGGCGTAAGAGCCCCGAAGGGACCCTACTGAGTACCGCGTCTTCGAGCTCCTTGCGCTACACCAGTGACGAGTGTCATTGAGCTCAGCGAATTTCAGTCATTTGTGAATTATTATCTCTCTCTTTCTCTCTCTCTCTCTCTCGGTGGATTATCACTACATGATGAGTGAAAAGGAATGCGTTAGAGTGTGTGATTGCTTAGTCTGCAAGAAGACTGTTCGACCTAGGGCAAAAACTCTGCTTTATGATGGGTGTAACGGATGAATACACGTTCATTGTGCCAAGATTCCTGCACCCCATCACGCCGCCAGCGGAGACATGAGCACCAAATATAAACCCTTCGTGGTCCCTAGCGTCGGTCGCGGCCACCACTTTTGGGGCTACTTACCAAAGGAACAAAAGGAAGAACGAAGGACGGTCTTACTTCTGCGACAACAGACAATCTTTTGGCTCAAGAATTGGCTGCCAGACCACCAATGCCACTGAACCTACCAAATGACGCTCAGGATGACACAAACAAGTGGAAGGAGGTTCCATCAATCCCAGAGAGGGTCCCACCACACCGTGAACAACGCTTCCAGGAGCTAAACATCCCGGAGGCTACTATAACGTCCCCCCAGGACAGACTGGATCGTGATCTGATGCAACTCAGGCTGATGAAGCAGGACTGGCAGGAACAGTTCGGGTCAGAGCGGAATTCAGACTTGCGAAGCTTCGAGGGCCCGGAAGACAGCGAAATCTGAAAGTTGTTCTTAGTTCGCAAGAGCAAGCGAGTGAGGTCCTAGGACGGTCCTACCGCCTTAAGGAAGACCTCTCTTGTCTACACCAAGATCTTTCTCCTGATGATCATCAAAGGATGATTCAAGCCTGTGCAGAGATTAGGGAGAGAAGGGGAAACGATGGAAAAGATCTTTACTTTCGGAATTTTCGTGTGGTTCGTAGGTTACTGATACTCTGGCCACCACTATTATCAGTAAGCTCTCTTAGCGCGCAGCAGTAGACGATTTTCGGGGAGGGAACAACCCGCCGGCGTCTACCAAAATGCTGCTGACCATTGTCCGTGGATTATTGAACAAAAAAGGACGAATCAGGGGCTCTTGTGCTGATTGGGACCCCGGCTATCATTGCACTTACCGAGACGTGACTAACGGATGATATTCGGGACTCAGAGGTCTCACTACCCGGGTATACGCTGTTTCGAGTGGACTGAATTTGTACCAGGGGTGGAGGGGGGGGGGGGGTTGCCATGTATGTGAAAAGTGGGATATCAGTTCACATACTTGACACCTTTGTAGACCAATGTGGGTACGGGAAGGAGCTGTGGTGCAGAGTGAAACTTTTCAGCAGTGGCTACGCAGTGCTGGGAATCTCCTATCGTACTCCGGCGGCCGAGGTGCAAGGTATTCTGGATTCCATGCATCGGTGGGTGACGGACGGCCACTGCCTGGCTCATGGAGACTTCAATGCTCCTCATAATGACTAGGTGTTGAGCAGATGCAACATTGCCGCGGACTGGTTCTCCCGTTGTCTGCATGAGACAGTGAGTGACCTCTCCTTGCATCAGCATGTGCAAGAACCGACCAGAAGTCAGGCGGACCAGGTATCCATTCTTGAACCAGTGTTCTCCCCACGAACTTGTGACATAGATGGAATCGATATTCTGCCGCCGTTGGCCTCTAGCTACCACGTGATGCTAGTCATCCATTGGAGACGTGGTGCTCTCGTTCATCAGAAATCGCAGTGAAGGGCCGAAAGTGTGGCGCATGCCCTTTGCTGAAATGAAAACAAGCTGCTGCTCTTCCACGGGACTCGATAGTTAGTGGTGAAGTGGATGAGGCATGGAGTTCCTTCAGATTAGAAATAACTACACTGGTGGGCTTGTTTGCACCTCCGCGCAGGCTACGAAGTCGTGCTGAGGAACAGCCATGGTTTGGCAAGGAACTACGTAGTCAACTGCGAAAAAGAAACCGAGCTAGACAGCATTTTCGATCCTCTGGCACGGAATACGACAGTTACAACCGCATTCGAAGTTGGTGTCCGACGCTGAATACTACGAAGAGACACGAATACGAAGAGCGACTAGCCGCCGATTCCCTCTCAGCACCAAAAAGACTGTTTCTATACCTGAGAAGGAGGACTAAGGCTCGTCCAGGTATCTCAGCATTGTTACACGACGGAGACATCGCGAACTCCGATTGGGATAAAGCAGAACTATTGACTGGTCTCTACGCTGATGTTTATGCCACGGAGGGGCCATCCTCGCCCAGTATCCACAGAGTGCAATCACCATGGTATGGCGATCGTTAGAGGTGAAAGAGGTTGCCAAGGCTATGCCAGGGCTACGGCCACATACGTCACCTGGTCTGGACGGGATCCACTCGATAGTCCTTCGGGAACTAGCTGAAATTATTGCGCCTCTACTCACAAGACTGTCCAACATTTCGATGGAAAGTGGTAAACCACCATCCGAATGGAAAAAAGCCGTTATCATCCCTATGTTCAAGGGCGGTAAAAAGACGGAATCTGCGAACACCGTCCAGTAAGTTTTACAAGTGAGGAAAGCCTGGTCTCGGCGTAACTTCAGCAGTACATTGAGAGTCATGAGCTTCTCAGCCACCAGCAGCCTGGCTTCCGGTAAGGCAGATCCTGTCTGTAAAATCTGCTACTAGCACGTGAACATTGGGCACAAGCTGGAGAGGAGGGCCAATCTACGGATGTTACCTACGTTGATTTCTGCAAAGCTTTTGACTAAGTGCCTCACAATGGGTTCCTCCATAAGTTGAGATCTCTAGGAGTGGCGGAACACTAACTCACGTGGGTCGAAGACTTCCTGAAATGGAGGTCCTTCTCTGTGAAAATAGCTTCATTTGGCTCTGAGTGGCGTGAGCCTTCCATCGGAGTGCCACAAGGCTCCGTCTTAGGCCCATTGCCATTGCTGGCGTTCATCAACGACTTGTCACAGGAACTACTGTCCCCTTGTCCGATCCATGCTGAAGATCTCTACATCTGGCTTGTGATCACTACCACAACGGATCACGAGGCACTAAAAGCGGATTTCGATACCCTAACCAAGTGGTCCAACTTGTGGGCTCTCCCAGTCAATGTGAAAAGTGTGCCTAGCTGCAGCTAGGGAGATCGAGGCCTGAGGACACCTACTCTTTTCAAGGAGCTACTCTTCGAGTGTCCACAGCTGAAAAAGACCTAGGAGTGATAGTGCCATCTACGACAAAAACCCGAAATCACACTGACAATATGTGCGCCTCGGGGTGGAGCATCTATTGTGCCATCCGTCGGACATTTGGGAAGCTACCTTATGATGCTTCCAGACTCCTGTATACTTCACACTTACGTCTTCGACTGGAGTATGGTGGAGCCGCTACACTCTCCTGCACAGCTGCTGAACTTGCGAGGCTGGAACGAGTGCAGCGAGCAGCCACTCGTCTCGTTTCTGGACTAAGAGGGGTTAGTTATGACAGGTGACTGGAGTTAACCGGTCTGTTTCCGGAAGCTTATCGAAGAGCGAGAGGTGACCTGATATGCATCCGACGAATACTCCGGGGTGAAATGGGAACGGAGCTGCAGGCAATATTCCACCTTTGTGACCAGTCGATCAATAGGGGGCACTGGATGACTTTCAGGAATTCTTTCGAGGAGGGCAACCAAACTGTGGAGCTCACTGCCCGCTGACGTGATAGCAGCGATAAATTACAAACTATTTAAAAAGAAACTCAACGCGTATCTGAAGGAGCTTTGGCTTGAATCTCTATCGTGAGGCCATAGCCAAGAGAGGACGGTGACGAGGCTCATACTGGACGTGTCTCAATGCCTCTAATTCCGGAAACTTGAAACTTGACATTTCGTCCCAGTAAATTACACTACCGTCCAATGAACTCATGTCTGGGTCCCACTCTCAGACAGGTTTGGCTGTCGTTGAAACTGCGCCACATTCGCCCACGGTTTGCAAGCGGACAAGCCTTTTCAACGGCAGATTCAGCACACTCACTTCACAGAGGGACGCTTAGTTATGGAAACAATCAGCATTATGGTAAACGTTCCGTTCTAATTAATATCCATCTGAGAAACATTATATACACCGTTCCCCTTTGAAGATTGCCCACATGTTCGCCCTACTAAAGAAGGCTATGAAAAACGAAATCTATGGACAACTATTTTTGCCGCGCCGATTTGGGAAGTGTCTAACGACGACTGTACAGGATTGCCGTCCCGTTACTGAATGACTAGCCCATAAATGAACTCTGAGTCCCGAGCCAGAAGATACAACCCCGATTTACTACGTGTACTAGAGGACAGATGATCAAACAATAACAATAACATACCTCATACTGTGGGCAGATTGACCACAGAACCAAGACAGTCAAAAAGTGCTTCTAAACACCTGGGCAAAAGTGGTCAGGAAAAGCTGGAAGCGGAGATAAAGGATCGATTCAATTGGTTCACGAAGAAGCTCATTATTTATGGGGGCATTTTGATCATTCAACCGTCATGAGAGAAGTAACTGTCCAAGGGAACAAAAGAGTAGGAAAAGACAAACGTAAAAACATGGTTATGAGAAAATGACACGGTCGAAACAGAAAGGTCAAAGTTCGGTCATTCGCATATTCAAAGACAGAAAGGGGTAGAATTACGCCCGAGAGGCCTAGTCAATCAACTCAGGCAGTCATAAAGTAATCAAAAAAGAGAGTTGGTTCGGAACGAACACGTGACTGGGAGGAGGGTATTGAAACAACAACAACAACAACAACGACGACGACGACGGAGTCGTTGTGGCAACGGACGAGTCAGTGCACATAAAGACACAACGGGAAAGAAACGTTATGTAAGCGATAAATTCTGTTAGGAATCGCAGTTCGATACGACAGTGAAAACCAGCAAAAGGACCCCAAGCAGATAGCGGTTAACGTCAATCAGCCTTTGTCATAGAAAAGAGGCCAGAATGGCGTGACGCAACGGGAGTGGTCAAACAAATTAACACTCGGGTGTGGACGCGACGGTGTTGGTCGGAGTGGAAACTACACCTTTTCCCATCAAGCTTTAGCCAAAACCCGCAATTCTTTAGCCACGACCCATCATTTAATTAGCCTCGACACACAACCTTTAGCCATGCCAATGCAATCCAGTCAGGTCAAAGGTATGGGAATATAATGATATCAAGAGATATTGGAACAATTTATTTTTTTATTTTTTACAAAGATTTGTGTTGCAATGCTAACGGAACAAATGAGACAATGTGACGATCATATGCTGCGCAGTTGACCGTGGTAATGGTATCAAATGCTGCACTGCAGATTGATGGGAGAAGGTTTAAACGATGTGCCCGTATCATCGAACCATGTGGCCCAGCCCTTATTATTGTTGCAATTTCAGTGAACCATTTCTTAATGTACCAAAAAATATAAACAAATTGAAGTCGCAAACATTTTACCTGTTTGAATTCACTGATGGCCTCCTCAAGCGCACTGGAAAATGGACTATACGGTGGGAGAAAACGTATTTGATGATTGGTATGTAATTGTGCGTCCACAGCCCTCCGACGAACGGGCGCATTGTCAAAGATAAATACTACTGGAACATCAGGTTGCTCAGTAATGACAGACGCTGAGAAGCATAAGAGAAACTCATTAAAAATATGCCATGTAATCTTTGTATGACATTCATACTTCAAGATACCGGCGATAGATGAATAAACTAATATGTTCAAGTTAGGTCCTTTACTTGACGGTAGAATTCGGATCGCTTTATTGCCTACTTTTGAACGTCCATAGTTACGACAACACCATAGGTTGTCGTTGGTCTCATTATTATACAACCGTTCCGTTAGCATTGCAACACAAATCTTTGTAAAAAAAATAATAATAATAAATTGTTCCAATGTCTCTTGATGTCATTATATTCCGATACCTTTGACCTGACTGGCTTGCAGCGGCGTGGCTAAAGGCTGTGCGTCGAGGCTAAATAAATGATGGGTCGTGGCTAAAGAATTGCGGGTTTTGTCTAAAGCTCGATAGGAAAAGGTGTAGTGGCCTAATTGCTTGGGAAACGAACGAACTGTTTGGTAAAAACGAGACAAACGACAGTGATGAATAGCGCAGGATCTGGACTAAACTGCTTTAGGAGATTTTCCTAATATGGCGAGCTAAATTCACCTGTTCAATCCCAATAAATCTTCACAAGGATAACTGAGCCGAGGGGTAATTTCGCGTTGCTCATGTTGACCACGTATGCTATTCACTAATTTATTTTTGGTTGGAAACAAGCAGTTCAGTGGTTTCTGAAACAATCCAAACTTTGGGGAAAAATGTGTTCGTAGCGTGATAAGTACAGTTAATATAGTAGACATGAAGGCTGTCACTGGAAGACTCGTGGTCTTTGAACAAATTACGCGTTCTGTATTTTTTATTTGTGTGCTGAGTAAGATGTTATCGGCCATTTTGGTGTTCGAATAATGAAAGTGCGGTTTCCCGATGATACACTTACCAAGTCTTTGAGCTCATGGAATTTACTTTGCCGTTTTGTTGTTTGAGATCGAACACAAGCAAGCCCCCGCGTGAAAGAGTGCTGATTCTTTTGTACTACATTTGGTGACCTAGCCAACGGGGCCGAATGGTACGGGAGGCCTCGGTGATCGATCTTACGTGGGCCGTATGGATAATTGTGTTCTTTATATTGTGATGCAGTGTTGATATGATCCAGTAGCGGTCTTATGAAATGGCCTGCCCGAAATCATTGAATGGAAGGTCTTGTTCCTTATGTGGGTCAGCAACGGTCGTATAAAATAGCCTGCCCAATGAGATTTCCCGGTGAACTGAGTGTGATGAAACTGTAAATGACACTGCCGACAGAGTTCATTCATTGGGAGTGCGTGTGTGTGTGGGGGGGGGGGGGTAGGTAGTGACCAGGCTATTGACAGTATTTTCGGTGTTCGATTAATTTAAGTGTGGTTTCTTGATGATACATTTGCTAAACTATGGGTTTATGGAATTTCGTCTGTTCTGAAATGTTTTGCGTACGCTGTAGACCAGAGCAAATGAAAAGTTTTCAGCCGGTCACTTTCTGTTTCAGATCGAACACGAGCAGTCCCCCTGCGGAAAAGCGCTGATACTTACATACTGCATTACCAAATTTTTGTGTCCTTTTTACCTCACAATTTTCTGTTTTGCCAAACTGATATACGCACTCATAAAACAACTCACAAGTGATTACCGTGATGTGTGTGTTCTTTTTGCGTCACTTTCGGACATTTTGAGATCCGTGGCAGGTAAAACGGGGCACATTTTGATTCGATACGCCGTTCATTGGCAAACCTGTATCCACGTGGCAACCCCTACTCAGATTATTTGGATCCAACTCGAACGACTTCAAAGCGCCTGATCAAAAGCTGCAACTAACTAATTTCGGAAGATCAACTGTGTCTTTGGTCAGTTCCGTATCTGTCTCGTGGACACTGCTAAGCAAACTGTCAATCACGCTGTATTTGTCTTGAAGCCCTGTAATTTTGTGAACGCGCATTTCTTGGTACAGAAACGTGTTGTTCTTTTTTGTTATCGAGTAGCCATAGAAATCCCGAATGTAGATAACATTTATCTAGACCGCCTGGTCGATAGATGATATACCAGGACATAAAAAACGGTCGTGAACTGGAAGCCAATGAACATCTGTATAAGGCGGAAAGCTATACAGTAGACTGATTTGTACAAAGCAAGTTGTCAGATGTATTTTACTAGACTTTCTAAGCGATCAATTTCCAGAACACATTCTTTTCTATGTCAAAGACTTATGCAGTTTGAGAATAACATGGCTAGTTCCACAATATAATTCTCTGTGTGTCCATTCATTTGTTCTTGTGGGATATCACTGGCAAGACCAGAGACATGCCCAAATGTATCCACGGGCACTGCTCCAATGTGGTTGTACACTGAAACTCGCTTATTAGCCTAGTGGTTTCATACCTAACTTGGACGATTCACACAGGGTGAATGCGGTCTTAGCTTTCCGGTTATTCTTGAAGTCCCCAGATCTACAATCCGAAATGGTGAGGTTTGACATGGTGACCTGATCGGAATCTGTCGGAATCCGTGTCCACAATCCATCGAGTGATCCGCGGAACAAATCGCCGTCTCCACAGCTCCCATGGATCAATCCCACTCCACGAAAGGTTCCATAACAGCAGACAGGCTGAATATGAGAACTTGTGAAAATTCATAACCTGCCTGAATCTAAATTGAGATCATGTTGGTTATGAACACGAACCTGCTTATATGATATGATTCTTCGTGTAGTATCGGCGCCGAACTGAATGCCAGGAGTCATTAGCGGTGAGTTGTGAGCTAGTCTGGATAGCCTCATGGTAAGGTGTCTAACTGACAACAATTAACCCTCTTTTCGGGTTTCCAGTGGGGTGTCGGCGGGTGTGTACAGGTCCTGTGAGGCATATATTGTTCATTTGGTTAAGATTATGCTGACTTATTTCCCAGGGAATTATTTTAGCTTATTAGCCATACAGTATATCAAACGAGTTACGATACCACTAATTGTCCTGTGCTTTCGGATGTGCATCATTTTCGTCTCCCAGGTCAAATTTAGAGAGAGCGCGTCTACTTATTTTTCTAGACATCATAAAAATAGGTTTTCAACCATGGCCATGACTGAGCTATCAAGGGGTATTTGTAAAACAGGAACCCACTTACCGGCCGTAATTTCCCTACTTTAACAAGATACAACAACCCAATTGGTGTATCCGCGGCTACAAGGCATTCAACATTTTGTGACACATGCCATGGTGCGTAACTACGCAGGAAGATAGTCTTCTTAGAAGAATCTCACTTCTGATAGATCTGAAAATTTATTTATTCTTTGAGTCTGTCAAATTCTGCGTTGTTCGCGGTATTGTTGAGAATATTCCCTCTGAAGAAAGTTGTCCGCGTGGTAACACAGTCCTAAAAGTCACTGAGATGTGTTTCTTTGGAAATTTCTTGTGACAAGTCACGCTTCCGTAAGTCTTCTAATTCTGATTATTGATCATACAGAGTAAATCGACAGCTAAAGCGATGGCCAACGTTATTCTAGGAATTTTATCTATCTGTTAATTACTCAAGTAGTGAGACCTTCTGATTCCGCTTACACCTGGCCCATTGCGGTGATCGTTTAACAGACGGCGCTTATTGGACACTGATCTTAAGAAAACGGTAGATTTTTCCAGAGAGTCTATCACACACTGCAAAATTGCTGCTTTGCCAAGTGATATTACCGTAATCCCCGAAAGTGCTGTCATTGGTTTTGATTCTTTCTGCAAGGCACCCTTACGATCAACACTTCAACAACAACAAAAAATTGCTTCCGGTACTATGAGCATTCACAAGGAAGACCGGCTGCGAGGAATTCTATCTCCATAGTTTTAAAAATAACCTACGTGCGACCTGTCACCTAATTGGGACTTCCAGGCTTTTGGGCGTATTCGTTATGGTAACTAAAGTCACAACTTGGGCAAGAAAAAATTATTACAGAAAATCATTTGTCCAGTGACTTTTGACAACAAAGCTACCTATACTAATTTCCATCACAAATGATCTATCCAACCAATTGATTTGCACAAGTTTTGATACAAGTTTATTCCGTTCTCATACCTAAGTGCGGCGAGAATGAGTACACCCATAACTACAGTCGTCTGATGAACGAACAGGATAGACTTGAATCTATATCCCGGACAGTGAAGATGAAAAACGGCATTCAGAGTAGCCAATAGATCAGAACGTGGTAACATCCCGGATGCCAAATGAGTACTACCTGCGTGCAGCTTTGATCGACGGTTGACCACCGGTCATAATCGTCTGAACCGTTCGACCATCGGCGTTCATGATCGCGACTCACTGAGGATAACTACAGTTTCACAAGTTCATAACAATTAGCTGGAACAATGCCAGTTTGGACATTGAATGTTTGCCAAGAAAATCATCTCTTCCCGGATGAATGAAGAATGTTTTCTGTGGCTTTGTTCCCAATTTCCGGAGGTCACTTTTGACGGTCTCCGGTGAAACAGTTCGCCCCCGATGATAGACCAAGTGTTAACTAATGGTGAACGAATAAGGTGTAAATGGAACGGTGTGACCTGTAAACAGACAATCACCCAACGAAGTGCAATTTTGTGTGGGTAGTTTTAAGACATATCACATACCCCATATAATCGATGGTTCAACGTGCATTACGCTTTCGTGTTTTCATATCCCGTCCATGTGTAATGTTAATCAATAGGTTCCATCGATCCACTACACTATCTATCTGTACTGATTTCATAGAGCACTGTCTGAAAACCTTCCATCTCACACAGGTATTGCCCACAAAAATCATTCCATATCTGTGTTTATCCCGTGTTTACTTGTGAGTACAGTGGAATGGACACATTCTATTCCTTCAAAACCCCACTGCTCCCATTAGGGATAACCGGCAACCTGAGTGTGAGACAAGGAGCTGAGTACCACTTTAGGTCCCCTATTGGACCACCGCGGTAACGAGACGGGCGACAGTGAAATACCATCTACCAGAGTAAATTGTCCGACGGTAGAGCGATCTGAACCTTTGTTCTCCGAGTTGATAAACCCCTATACAACTCAACTACTCACCACTGGTCCGTCACAGTCTGCCTGTTGTGATCATTTTTCAGCAAGGTGGTTAGTATATTTCGCATTGCGCCAACAAACGAAGAATATGTCCAGTACAGACCACATTCTTTAGTTGTGTCGAATGATCACACTCGAACATTACTGAGTTAAGGCTTCTGGGTAAATGTCGAGTACAGTGTATTCACGAAACAGTATTTCCCGGATTACAACTCCAATGAGGTCCATGGAAAAATATTGATCTGTAGGCATCCCAACCGACATAGATTCGATATTATTTGAAGCATGAATTAAATCTTCACAGTATTAGTAAAAAAAGTGCTCAATCCTTTGCAATAATAATACAAATATTATTCACAATAATAAGGTAAGGCCCTGTATCTCAGCTGGTAGAGCGCAATTGGTCCAGAAGTGTGGGTCTTGTCTTTGCGTGGGTTCGAATCTCTGCTGAGATCAGTGGATTTTTGACCTACTCAAGATAAGCAAAGCTGATGTTCGAAAATCTCGCCAATGCAACAATCATGATGGTACCGACTGTGTAACAACGGATTACGTGGTTGATTTTGAAAATTTGCATGAAAAGTTAATCTATGCAGGGATGAGGTGAAAATCTCTTCAGTCTTAGATCCAACGGAAATTCACTCCAAATTTGCATTTGCTTAGCCAACTAATTCAGCAAACTGTAAGAGGAGAAGTCGATAGAATAGATTTGGGCGATACATTTAAATCATTTGATGATGGGTACATAGATTTACTACAATAGAGAGGCTTTGTGATCTCGTGCGCATCCATCATGAAGGGGAAAGTCAAAGAGCCTTCATCCACACGAAATGAGGTGTTTGTCATTCTCACCAATTGTGAAAGAGTCAGATGCGACAGAGCCATCAGCTCGCGACGTTTTTCGAAGATTTCTGTTGGTGTACACGTAGCCGACAACAATGATTCAGTGCTAGAGAACAAATGTTTCCGATCAAGTTAACCGATCTGTAAAATTCGACTCAGCTTACCAGAATCCGTGTAGTATATCGACAGGCTATACTGTGGCATAGGAAGCGTTGAATCAGACCGGATTTCAGTGTGTTGGACGTTGAACAAAGCTAACAGTTTTCAGTTTTCGGTAACAGCGTTGTCCGAAGTGATGGTGGTCAGTCGATGTTTCAGTTTCAGAGAGGAACCGGTTCGATTGTAAACTGGTTTCGAGGCGGGTTATTCTTGGTGTTCGAAGCATCGACTGTCTACCGACATTCTCGACAACGCTTTGTTACCGAATACTGAACGCCTACGCATAACTTCTATGGACAGACCGCAAACCAGTCCGATTCACACCGTCCACGCTCGTCGGGCAGCACAGGTCTGGCTAGAATTTATGTCTCCTTCGCACACGTCGTCTAATCAAGTATTTCTATCGATCTGTATGCTCATCGCCATGCCTTGTAAAGCCGTTCCGCAAAGAAATGTAAGTACAGTGTTCTAGTCCAGAGACATGTACTCTCTTTCTGACCGAAGTAGTCGAACCAGGGCTGACCGTTATAACATTGTCATCACTTTGTGCATCGTTATTTCGACTTATTCCGAACTGATTTCGGCTCTGTTGCATTAAATGCTGATAACTGGTCAAACTGCCGCTGATCCGCGACAGAAATACTTTACGACAGAAAACTCCATGTAGCAGTGAATTAGTTCTTTCGTTGGCCCAACTTTTCGTGTCGGTGTGAGGGGATGGACCCAACACTGCTAAAAGATGGCCTGGTTCAGTGAAGCAGGCAGCTCGTGATTGGCTGATCAGAATCGCCGACAAGAGTAGAACCATTCAGGTGATCAGTGGACCAATCAGCGGTTGACTTTCGTCTGAGCCGACAAGAGCCGGATCAACCAATCCGGGCGCAACCAGACAACCGAGCCGGAATGGCCGTTCAGGTCTATCAGTAGACCGACATGCTTATATACTTTGGTTATGATGGGCACATATCTTATATAAACGATTATATGCTGTATCAATAAACTGAGATGATTCGACGGCCTGGTGTTCTGCTCACTGGAGCTAGTGGGACAATACAAAGCACATGGGGAAAGTATGACATAACTTTGTGGGGTTTTCAGTGCTGTCATACAAATAGACAGTTTGCGCACAACTTCAGTGTAATATGGGACCAAGTAACTGTGTTATATGACGATGGGTCAAACAGCTTTGTGAACCGCATGATGCGTTATCGTTCGAGGAGAAAACGAAGTGTAGGCAACACAATATTCACGGTCCTCCAAATAAACCGCTTTCACCCTCACTCTCTATCTCCATATATTTTCACACTTTGTTTCGATCTTCTCCTGAGCTGTAAACCAGAAAAGTTGAGGCTGTTCTTCAGCTCACGTTTCTTACCGTATTGATCGACTTTCACTAGTGATGTGATCCATCTTGTCGCCTGCCTGCGGTGCTGCTTACATACGCTTGTTCGTCAATAGGACTCGATTTGGCTGTTGTGGATTGGTTTTTAAATGATCATTTCTTTTTAGTTTTTCTGCCTGTGGCTTTAGGTGGCTTTGGTGCGATCGACTCGAAGGCCGAGTCCCACTGTTGCCGCAGAGTCTTCTGTCATTTCCACAGAACCACTAGCTATAGTAGTTTGTATGTGACTAGTAGGAGACTATATTTTACACGGTATGACTCATCATGCAGTTTGAACGCTCAATTCACCACTGAAAACCATGGAAGCACTGTGCAACTGTTGGATCCTTGTTAGTAATCTTCAGCAGGGCTCAACCAACGAGCCCCCAGGGAGAGTCGTACCAGGGGTGAACAATTTTGAGTCGAGCTGGTACTCAATAGTTTGTTGAACTTACGCCCCTCATAATACAGCGCTTTGTCGACACTAACTTCGAATGTTAGCAGAGCATTTCACGCACACAGATAGACTCCTATGCTGGACGACTTATCCGTGGGGGCCCAAGTACAACAAAGGATTCTGTTAAACAACCTACAAGGTTTCGTTACTATATGAGTATTGGGAGATTATATTGTAAGTAATATGATTCATGTTGTGTGGATGAGCACTGCTGATGATTCCTAACAGGGATGAAACAGCAGTAAAGCGCTTCCATGGATCCCAGTGATGAGTTGGGGATAGATTCTATCAAGTGTTTGCAAGCCATCATCGATGCAAATTTGAGGTGATCATCACACATTTCAGAGTGCGAACACATGCTGCGCAGGTTATCTTAGCAAATGCAAATTTTTAGACATTTCAACCCTAACGATAGCACAATCGTCCTTTTCGTCTAGCTGTGTTTTTTCTCTTCTGTTGTCCTTTATTGTTCCCCGAATATGTTTGCTGGTCTGTTTGAAAAATATTCCAAGATTCTTCAGCGAGTACTGTCAACTAGTAGCCATGCTTCTTGTCTACCACCCAATGAAGTACGTGCTAAGTTGAACGAATTACACTTTGCAGCATGTGAAAATTTTGCTCACAAAATCCTTTCATATTCCATTAATCCTTTACACAGAGATCTTCCAAAGTGTGGCTCTCTCGCCTCCACACCATTCTCTTTTCGATCCAATAGAAACTCACATTGGAATTTATAGGAAATTCTCCGTCCCTTAATTGTCCCGAATCCTCACAAACCGGGCGAGAGTCTCAAGCCGAATTTCTTTGTACTTTTCCCTTTCTCAGTTCGATGAGTTGAAAAATACAAATCTTTTTTAACCGAAACCAAGAAATCTGTTTACGCCAACTCCTGACCTAACACAGTTACAATACAGTTCTTCACTAACACAGAACCGCGTCTATCCATTGGTGGTGGTCAGACGGTCATCATTGTGCAAATTGGACCCTGACGTCCCGGTTTCGAACCCACACACCGTCGGTCAGTTCCACTTTCGGTAGTCTTGACTGGCAGTGGCCTCCTTCCGAAAATATTGTACATCGTTGTATGGCAGAGAAATTAGGTGCAAGTTTATTTAACACAATACAGAACCCAGCCAGTCACATTTGTTCGCGATCAGATAGTTCGATCATCAAATTGTAACTGGATCACCTTGTGACTGATCCTTAAACGTATCCAATTTTACTTCCTATGTAGCGGAGATCTTTCTGGCCACAGAAGGAGGTGTTTTCGGTGACGATTGGGTCAGTTCACGCAGAGCCAAATACGGAATGATTAACTATCTTGGAAACAGTCTTTGACGGACAAAAAGCCTCTACCAACGAACGAGTCAACCTCAGCAAGACTCCCAGGTAGACATCAAGATGGCACGATTTAAGAGCTACAGATCAATAACTCAACATAGATGATTGGACTAACAGCGACAATAGTGTTTATAAGAACAAGCTCGATGTTTGCATATCCGTGGTCAAACTGGAGCCCAAATAAGCAGATTGTAGGAATATCGATTTTTTTAGTGTGGGCCTGAAAACAACCTATCTAAGCAATCGCATAAGTTTTACTGTTTTGAAATTTCTGGATGAGTAAACATTGGTTTCTTACCTCATGGGCGACTTGCTGACTCGGAAAAAAGTACCTTTCCCTATGTTTGGACGTTTAAATGCCAGTTAGGACATTATTTTTTCCATAAAACTGTTTGATTAGCCCACCAATTTTTTCCTTCCTTTGTACGTGTTCCTATTTCACTCATGTTGGATTCACAAGTAAGCAAGTTGGCAGTAGAAAGCCACTTGTATAGAACGTAGAATACACCGACCGTACGGGAGCAAGCAAATATAAAATCTCCGAGCTACTGAGTCAACGGCAAAGTACAGAATCAATATAATCGATAACTGTCAGAACAGGGATTCGATTGGTCGGTTCATAATATAACCTTCAGTCACGCATGGTGATGATGTTTGTACTCGTGATTATAAGGCGATCATGTGCGTTGACCGAATACGCATGAATAAAACCTAAAGTAGACACAACACCTCCATTGCAGTTTTATCTTTGTATTCCGAACTTCGGGACGTTCATCCAAACCAGTAGTATAAGCGGTGTAGCTGAGCAGTCTCTTTGTCTTGAACTAATGGTTCGCTGATAAACGCGTACATCAGTATTGCGTTCTGCTTCTCACCCTAGCTAACGAGCGGAATAGCCTTAGGAAAATTCGCGCTGGGTATTAAAGTTAAGGCCCCACCGAGGACCACTCTGGAGAACGATTACATGTTTAGGAGGTCCGACCAAAATGGTACTGTGTCGTGCATGGTGACCACTTGTGCCGTCACTCTTCGTGGCCGCATGTGTTATGCAGATCTTGTGTTGTGTCTATTGATCTCTGTTTTCAGTGTGTCGCTCATTAACGTCAAAAGCAACCAGTGTTTTTTTCCGTCTCAGTGTTTTTAGACAACTGGTGTTAGTTGTGTTGTTTCAGCAAACAACACTTACCCGCTTTAACTTCGTGCTACGCGGAAGTAATCAATGCACGCAACTCCGATCTCCCTAATGCTGAGCGTACGGCTGTTTGCCTTTAACAAACCTCTATTCTGCGGGCCAGATGGTAATTCCCCACCTTTGCACGGTCCTTATTCACTGGATACCGAACAAGTGAGCATTACAATAGCCATAGGTCATTCCGCAAATTATTCTGTTGATATAACGACGCTTTGTTGGCCCTTGATCGATCAAATTCAACCCCAATCGACGGTTCGATCCTTCAGCAGCAGTCATTTTCGTTGGTACTCGAGACTGTGTGCAAGTGGAGGGATATTCTTACATGATGTATCTTTACATCAGCTAATGTCAGGTTCTCTGTCGGGCACATAATAGGTGCGAAGTTGTCCATTCTTTCTCGGTAATGAAGTGACTATTCTAACCAGATTTTTTGTTTTGTTTGGTAGACCGTCCTTTTGGACTTCACGTTTCACGCGCAAACCTCAGGTCATCCGACCAACCTGCACTCGGAAGCACCAGACTCGAGTTTCGCTCTTGTTAGAGCCCATCAGTGGTGCATATCCTCCGACACACCCATGGTTTGAACCAGGGCCCTTTCACCTCGAAGTCGTGTGTGTTACCACTGCTCCACCCCGCTCCCATCCGAGCTGATCCGAATCACCAAGTTAAGCTTGTTCAGATGTCGACCTCCAGGACAGCCAGAGATGCCCGACAGCTTCGAATGGAGACACGGTTTCGGACCTAGTTAACTCCAAGCGAATGCCTCCCACCAAGTCAGGTCTTCTCCACAGGATGAGAGCAACGGGCCCACATTTTTAAACCTGCTTCGCGTCTTTGGTATATATATATATATATATCACGCAATTACTTGCGAGCAGTGTGGGATTGTTTAATCTTTTGTTTGGCTGACCGTCCTTTTGGACTACTTCGAGATGGAAGGGCCCGGGTTCAAACCATGGGTGTGTCGGAGGATATGCACCATTGATGAGCTCTAACAAGAGCGAAACTCGAGTCTGGTGCTTCCAAGTGCAGGTTGGTCGGATGACCTGAGGTTTGCGCGTGAAACGTGGAGTCCAAAAGGACAGTCAACCAAATAAAAGATTCATTGTTGTCCGATGTACCTCCACTGGTGGAAAATCATGACATAAAAACGGAACAGATAATACCATAAGTGAAACAAGTGTTTTTTTCGTTTGCCATTAGTGAAAGCAACAGTGAAACGGCGGAAACGCCGTCTGAATGGGTGCTGCTGCTGACAGATGTAGGGACCTGCAAGTTTCCTGCTAGCTTCATGTGTACAACATCTCTTGGTACAGTAGTCCTTCGTTGCACCTTTGGTTAAATGTCTGAAATCGATGCCCACTTCAAACACACTTTCACCCGCAAGGTGTCGTGCAGCACAAAATACCAGCAGGTTATGAATAAATAATTCATTTTGGCTCAGCCTTTCGTCTTGGTTTGCAGTGTACCCAAATTCACTCTATCCGAGACCTAACGGTGATCAGTACATGGTTTTAGAACCTTAAACGGCAGTGAACGGTACCCCTTCTTGTGCTACCTTAAGGAAGGCGTTGATCGATGTCTGTACTTAAGGTATCCAGGAATCAGCAAAGAGAACTGTTTTTTCGCGCCACGGTCATTTTGCACACGTTCACTAATCCTCTAACCACGCGCTCAGCGTATTTTTACCTCTACTGCAGTAGATCATTTTGACACTGAAGCGGTGCACACATATGGACTGATTAGTGGCTTATGCGCAAGTGGGAAATAGCAGCGAGAGAGGTAGGCTCATGGAGGTTCGGGGTCAGTTCATAATTTCATCGGTTAAGGTGATGAAAGAAGACTGGCTGGTAGAGGTTCGATGTTTGGAATCTTCGGACAGTTGTCCAGAAAATCCTTAGAAATCGAAACATTAGACAGGTTACTCAAAGGAGGATACCAAACTGGTAGCCGATTTTGGAGGATGTAAAGTGGCTGCCCAGCACTATCTTAGTAATTTCATTGGGAATTCCTAAGAGGTGAGTTGATTAGCGAGTCTTTTACTTGAATGGTTTTCTGCAGATGACATAGTTGAAGTAATAATGGGTCTGTAGAGGGAAAATGTTGAGTGGAGCACCATACGTGCTCGGGACTCTTGTTTCATACGTTTCCTAATGTTCTGACAAGAACAAGTGCTGTTCCCAGCTGGTGAGCATATGACACGCGGAATAAAAGAGGAATACAATAAAATTATGGTAGTTATGGTGACATATCTCGTAGATTATTTGCCCCTTAATCCATCACCACTCACGTGATTCTAGTGACGCAAGACAAGGAGCTGGGAATAGCTGGGAAATAGGAACTTGATTTATCTGGTGATAATAACAACAATTTGGCATTAATATATAATCGTCTTCGTTGTGAAATTATAATTAAGTATCAAGTGACTTTTATGCTAGTTGTACTTCTGAAGGTAAACATATTTTCTGAAAACGTTTTCGACATTTATACCCCGCGAGAATTTACTAATTATAACACGTACTATTAGCGTCACTTGTCCCGGTTTTGAATCATATCTTTTAATATCCGTAACCAACGACAATCTCCATCCACTGGACCCCCATCAGGCAAATCCAAATGCACCGAAACAGGCCAGTGCAGTTGTCAATTTATTCATTCCCGTGGGTCACTTCGAGGTTTCACTACCTCGTCGCTTTCTCCAGTAATACACAGAATGCTCGAACAGCTCACAGAATCGCAGACGATAGACAAGCGTGCATAAAACGGCTATCTATTCCCGGCATGCGACAATGATGAACCTCATCGTTGCTCATGCGGTTTTCCCCTGAAACGCACACAATCGCTGAGAAACATCGATTGGCGAAAATGGAAAGTTACGGATCTTCCGTAGTACAAAGCATCCACGATTCACGACGGCAGAGCAAAACACTGCGAACTTTTAGACTGAGGACTCGTTGCTTCAACGAAAGATGGGTGGTCTCACTCCTTTTGAAAATTAGCGTTGGTTGTAGCTCACTTTGATGGTTTTCAACGGCTTCTGATCACCGAGCTTGGTGTTTAGGTCGCGAACTTTTCAGCATCGCTCGAGGTGACATCTTCAGTGAGCAGGTGGCTGTCCTCTTACTTATTTGTATATATCTGGAGCTTGCTGCTTGACTTGACATTGGCCTATTGAATGACCCTGACCTCGGAGACTTGCTAATTATGGGGACTTGACACTTTGACCCTTAGGTACAAACTTCTAAATTTAGCAACTTGACCCTCGACCTTTTGCAATGCCTTCTGATCTCGGGAAAATGACATTTGAAATCTATGCTGATATTTCTGATTTTTAAACTGTCCGAAAAATCCCCCAGAGCACATTTGGAAAACACCGGTTGGCGAACAAGATCGTTTTCATTGGTTCTTAATCATGCCAATACAACACAATATATATATGACTAAATGCATAAGGAATACAGTCAACAAAAGTCGTGTCAGGGATCATTGTTTCTGCAGCCTCATTCTGTGTGTATTCTTTCACTTGTTCCTGTGGAACAACGTATATCAGCCGCACGACGAGGCGCTTGTCTGAACGCATCCGTGAGCAACATCCAGCGTGGTTGAGGACTGGAACAATTAGGCCAATAACCAGCGCAGTCGTTTCACACCTAGCTCAAACTGATCACATGGTGAACGTGGATCAAGCATTCCGCCCTCTGTATAGGGTCCGAGGTCGGCTTTCAAGATTGGTGAGAAGTCGCATCTTGGCCACAGCGGAAGCCGTCGGGATTCGCCTTCGCAATCCTCCTTTATGTGCTCAGAAGAGATTTGTGCATGCACTCAGCCTACCCTGATCCTCTCATAACCCAACGCCACGTCCAACAATGCCCGAAAGCTTACATGTTGGGAACGTGTTAGTCCACTCACACCTGGTCTCCGGATAATCCTGTACCACACTAGGCGTGAACAATAAGCCCTGACACGATTTCTGTTGACTTGTGCATTTAGTCATATATATATTGTGTTGTATTGGCGTGATTAAGAATCACTGAAAACGAGCTTGTTCGCCAACCTGTGTTTTCCAAATTTCTGATTTTTCTTGTATTTTTGTGCTTTATGGTGTTCCCTGTGTTTTTTGTCTATCTGTTTTTTTTTGACATTTCCTCCGTTATTTTACTGGACTCTCGGTTCACCAAGTCCTCCGGGAGTTAGTTGGGTTGGTGTGTTTGTGTGAAGGATCGGTTTCCATGACTAAGAGTCGGTAGGATTAAGGCTCATTTCATTTGTTTTCTATTTTCTTAAGTAAGTTGAATTTCTTACCTGTCCTTCTTCATCCTTGTTGTTAGATATTAGGCAGAATGTAGGTAATTTGTGCTCATGCATTCTCGTGGCAATCTCTCTCCCAGTTTGACCAATGTCGTATTTGTCACAATCCTTGCATTTCATTTTGTGTACCACTTTTATTCTGTCTTCGGTTTTCGGTTGCTCTTCCGGTCTTGATATGATTCTCTCTATCTCTCACACAGTCACGGCTGGCTTATGAACAACAGGGATGCCTTGTGATTGGAAGAGTCTTATGGTCATGTCGGTTGTGTTTTTGATGGTGTGGTGACGGAGCCTAAAGTGACTCAGGTTCGTGAAGATCACTCTGGACTTCAGTATTCGTGATATGATCTACTTCCCAACACCAATTTGAACTACTGTGTAGCTCCAGAGGTACCTAAATGCATTCATTAGTTGTAACCACTCGCCACAAACGGCAGTTGCGGACAAAGTCTCCTGTCAGACCTGGTAAAGTACGTTACACTTAGATGGTACATAATGCATACCACTTCCGGATACCACAATCGCCTTGAGGTATAAAACGTATTGCATTGTATTCCAATTTGAAATAAGAGATGTCTTTCGATTACAGGTCAGATATTTCGTTGGATACTGCAAAATTACGAAGCAGTTACATAACTTCTTCAGAATTATATATTATGTATGAAGCGAGTTAAAGTAAAACAAGTAAACCCTATTGTTCAAAAACATACCGTAAGAGAAAGTAAAAATCCCCTAGAAGACCAATTTATTGATCCAGTTTTTGAAAATAGAAAAGACTTGGGTTTGTCCGAAGACAGTAGGTGGAAAGATGTTTCATATTTTAACAGTCGGAATCAAGGAAGGTTGTAGCAGGGTTGAGATCTGATATCTGTGGTCGGTGATCTGATACGAATGACTGGTTGCCTGTATTCGAGACTGACATTAAATGATGCTTGGAATGGGAACAGCTGAGGCAAACGTTCAGCGATGGCCAACCGGCCTAAGATTGGATGAAAGGTTGAGTCATCAACCAAGCGATCGGGAAGAGATAAAGAGAAATCTTCAGTCCTCGAGCTACTGCCGTATTCATTTTTCGGTATCTTGAGAATTGCATGGGTTTCTAGTCCTTTTCTGACACACCGGTTACAACTGGACCCTTGTGCTTGGCTTTTGATAATTCTATTTGGATCTGCATCAAACTGTGCGTCTTTTGGTGAACTTCCATTACTTAACTACTATCTTCGTTCAAAGCAGTTATGAGTAAGCTCAGTTTTTATCGGTATTTCATGCTTATTCGTTATGTAGGAGGCCATTCACCTTGAAGTGGTGTGGCAAATATTTTGTTGGGTAATTTGTCCGGAGTAAACTCATCAGTTAGTTAACTTAAGAATTTTGCCTGTGGAGTGAATTGACTTCCCAATGCGCTCGGGGAGTCTTACTGTGTCTTCGAATTGAGAGTTTCTGGAGGAAGCTATTGTAGCCTCACATATAGACTGCCGAAACTCGTTTGAACAGACAGTGACGAATGAAATGTCTTCTTGCCTTAACTCGCTTCCGTCTAGTAAGAAGAAAATTTTAGGCATATTCGAAAATGAACACCCACCAAATGTCAGTTCACGTGATCATCGCGTACTAGGCTCAAAAGTGTGATATCATCCGGATGAGTGAAATTGACGACAGTGCAGTAATCAAGATAGGACTGAACAAGTAACCGGTGGTGGTCGATTGGTGTAGGACATTTGCTTACCACTTCGGGGTCAGAGGTCCGAACCTTGCTACCTTCAATCACTCTTAATCGATGTTTCTACCTCACCTTGGTGATCGGGTTTGAGTACTACAATGACCCCAAGGGACATGTCGATTGGAGCGCAAAGCGCTCCTCCAGAGTCTTTCATATCGGAGAGGCCGAGGGCGATTAGCCAGACAAAGCAACTCTACATTGTTGTAGGGCGTGGTGAGTTTTTCGCCTGACAGCGTACTCTCTACATGAAAGCCAAAGAAGCCCATAGACAGCAACGTGACGTGCGCGAAAGTGGCACACTACTAAATAAAGCCGTAGCATCCCGCCTGTTAATCAGCTATCCTGAGTGGGAGGTATGATTCACTAGGACGCTTTGGGCATCCTTGACCGGCAGAAAGCCAACCGAAAGACGTAGGAACGTCTCGTTCGGCCATCGGCTCCCAAAATACAAACTTTCTGCTGTCCGAAAGGTAGAACCTTGTTTTCCACGGGCTAGAGTTGTGACCTCGAACAAGAATCTCAGTGACTTTTCGGACACCACTTCGTACCTGATTCCCAAGATTCTTCATGAACAGATCCTCTGCACACAAGGCTCATGGCAGACGCTGTTCGGGGCATCTATGAAGCTGGCTCATCCTCTGGCAGCTTTAAAACACAAAATAACACCCTCGGTCACTTCGGTGGTAGACAATAATCCTCACTGTCGGCTGGCTTGTTACAACACCTGGTCTACTTGAACCTTACGTGGTTCTCCAGTTCAAGTTTCAAGATCTGGTTGTCAGCTTAACTTAATAGAGCCGTGGATCTTTGAGGATATGAGGTATACCCCTTCTACTGCACCTATGTATAAACAAGAAATGAATGGAAAATTAGGTCAGTACCTGGATCTGCCATAATGGATATGCAGACAAAAAAAATAGAGTTAGCAATCAATTTAACTTCCCAAAAATATTATCACCAACATCAAAAGCAGTAAAATTTTACAATCCGTCGAATGATTCTGCCATTTCCTTATGGCTCACAATGATCTCTGGGTTGTTTGACATATCAGTTCTATGGTTCAATAGTCCGATCCTTTGGCTTGCAGTCGTTCAGCTCGGGTTCAAATATCTGTAGAAACTCCTAGGATTTGTAGTTCAGCGAATGGAATAAATACACAGCCTTTTCACCGTTTCCCGTAGTGATCTGATCAATTATACTTCACGAAATATGATTATATAAATAGATACAGTCTTCCATCACGAATAGTGGTCAAATCGAAACCTTCGTGTGCTCACGGAATTAGTTGTCATTCCCTGGACAGTTACGAGCAACTGTTTTTTGTCTCGGTGAAAGAGCAACCCTCGGACATTCGTTGCCATACCCGTCTTTGATTTCAGAGTCAGTGTGTGCTCGCGCACTCACTGTGCTCCGGCTCACCGAGTTCTCCTGCTTTTGACGTCCCCGTAGATGAAACACGTGCAACTCCCCACTCTGCCGGAGAAGTGCTGCATCCAGCGTGCTACTTCTGGTATCAACTTCAAAGAGCCTCCATTTGTACCGTTAAATGACCCCAGATGCTCTGTATATTTGTATCTCTATTGATTCTGTTCAGTCACTTACTAAAGAAAGGAAAGATGGTCATCATGGATAACTTTAGATATTGTTGTTCCCGGTTAGAATCCGTTTAAAGTCGGCCGTTTCCCTTTTGGTATCTCTCAACTACTCTTGACCCCCCCCCCTTAAATATTATGCCCTTCTTGTACAATAAATGGAAAGTAAGTGAAACATTATTGTTGTAGTTATTTCTTGTCACTATTACTGTGTTTGTGTTTTAGATGTGACCGAGTTAGAGTCGTAGATATCAAGTTCATTCCGTATTGTATTTCTCAGCCTATTAATGGCAAAACAGCGAATGAAACTATTCAGCGGTTCTGTGAGCAAGAACAATGAAGTATAGTGCATGTCAACAGTTGGTCAAGAGCACGTGGCATTGGTGATCAATTTCGATTCTGCACACATAGTTCTCTATGCTCTAACGGTACAGCGTGATCCGTTGATCAAACAATTCGTATCGAAGGACTGGGAACACGTTGACACCGAAGAGGGCTATCTGGTTGTGTTCATATTTTGACAGGTCCAAGATGAGCCTTCATTACCCTTTTCCTAACGAGCTATTGCTTCGAAATCAACTTTTGGAGAAGGAGTCACAATTGAGAGGTATCACTTAGGTGAGAACAGGGTTGTCAAAACGGAACGGAATGAAGTAGGTGCTGGTGGATAAATCCTACCAGACATCTAGTCACACCAAAGTTTACCATTTCATTTTCACTTGTACACTCTCCAAGTCTATCTTCTTGTTTCTAAGATTCGTAAGTAGCATATCCGATTTCACCTTTCAATTCAAATTGTATTCGCTATTCGGAAAATAGTTCGGTTGATGTGTTTGATGCTCGGTACATTATCAATCAAACAAATCTTCCTCCGTTTCTGCCCGTCAACTTCTGCAGTTGCTGACATGGGTTCTGAAGTACCTGAACCCCGGCATAGTCCGCAAGACCTTTCGTGTTTAGTCCTGTATCCAAGGTAGAGCACCAGCAGCTGCTCATCACAATAAGACGGGTAAAAAATGTAAACATTTTTGCACCATCATTATGCAACGTTAGAACATAAACGCATACACACACAACCACACGGACACACTTGTGTCAACTAATGCGACATTTTCGGACAAATCATTTCATATTTTCTGTGGGATGTTCTACGTTCGCGACCGATGACAGTATACGAAAAGAATTCCTTTGGCAGCATTTGTCTTCTGTCGTGTTTGTTCAAAGGGTAAATTACTTTCATTGACCTCTAGCATGAGCAGTTATCAATTCAAGTACACATGTGATGCCCTTTAAGTGGGTCGAACCACAAGGCATTTATCTAAGAGTATAAGAGAGCACCAGCGAAGTTGGCTCCAACATGGAGGAAGAGGAGCTGTATCAAGCTCCATTCTCGCTCGTCTGTTAGACTCAGGCAACCGGTGGATCCGATTACATTTTTTGACATCCTACACAGGATCCAACCGAATAAGTCAAAATCAGTCCGATCTAGGACATTAGCGACGGCCGAGACCATCAGCGTCCGACCACTACGGCCAAAGTTTTGTTCACAAAGTGAACTTGAACTTTCGTTGTCCAAGGTCTTCGACGTCATTCTCGAATGTGATGCCAATCCAGGCCTCTGACTATAATATATAATTTTACCATGTCCCCTGTTTATCTATTGGCTGGCCGGCGAACCGATCGATTACCTGACTGACTGATTGGCTAAGTGACTACATGTGTTCTTTTTCTTCCCTTATCTTGTTTGCATATAAATGTGATTGTAATTGACTTGAAAATGAAATCATCGAAAACACATGTTCGCCTACTGCTTGCCTTCTGATGTTAATCCAGGGGTTCTTCCTTATACCCATGTATCACTATGAAAATCCATTTTGGTTCAGTATACGAATAACAGTCACCGAACAAACAGTTTACATATTACCAATGAAATTTGTCAAAACAAGTCAGCTGGAACAGTATGCTTGCGAATAATTTCAATGGAGGGGAAATGCCCAACTGAAGTACCCCAACGTGATCTCCAGCCTACTGCTCGAGAGAATGTACAAACTTGATCCTGACAATGAACTGGCCATACTAGGGCATTCTGTAGGTCGAATTCGGCAGGGAACAGGTTGTGGGGGAAGCCGCCGTCAGTAGTCCGGGACTGAAACCAAGTGGAATCGACTCAGGGGACTTGGAGTTGCCCCAGACTAGAACGTCACAAGAACCAGTGTAATAGACATTTCCAAAATTGAATGTACAAAGTCGATAGGGAGACGAAAGAAGCAGTTTGTCCATTCTGTCCTCATACGGAGTCGTGTTAATGGACTGGAAATTTCTCTCAGGAATGGGATTGGCCCTCAACAGCGTACGAAAACAATACTGTGAAATCAGTGACCTTCGGCTAACCGGGAAGATCCTCTATCCAGCCAATCTATTGCGCAGTACAATCAATCGGTTTCCTGAGGGATCAATAATTTCTACAAATTTTATCATATCTACCAAGTCATACTTCGTTATCAAAAAGTGCCCAAGTATCCAACTAGTGGATATTGGTTAATTCATAGGTAAATCCTGCCGCAGTCAATCTAGTTACAGGTGAGTCAGTCCATTGTGGCGTATACTCTGTGCCACTGTAATCTGGCTGGGTAAACTGTATTATCCAGATGCTAAAAGTACGAAGCTCTTTGGTGTAGCTTCGGATGACTAAAGTGATCTTGGGAACCGCGCTTGAATTCGAATCTCGCCACAGTCCACGATCTGAAACAGCCGGTTCATTTCGAAAATTCCACAACTTTATCAAAAAGTCATTGGGACCTCGTTCAACCACGTGCGTTTCGTCCCACTTGGAAGAGGGTGACGAGGCTATTTCAGTCATTAAATCCAGAATAAGGGTGTTGTATCAGTGAACTAATGGTTTGCGCGTTACTGAATATTCTCTTGCTTTATTCAAACCATTCTGAAGGTACCGCCATGAATCAGCTGGTACTGCAAGCGCAAGGTCACTGTTTTGATTCCGGCATGCAAGTACGGACCTTTAGATACGGAAAATGCAGGTGGATTTTCTATCACCTAGATAGTTTGTACTCCTCGGGCCATCCGTGATTATGCAAGCTTCTGGAAAACAAAATACTTTGCCCTTGAAATAGGCATATCTGGGTTATTTCGAAAGCTAAAACAGGGAAAATAGTTACTGACTCGATCCTGTTTGGACGGATGAAACCTGTGGTGTCGATACGCTGGAGAAATTGCAGCTTTCAGAATTACCATGAGACTGGTAGAATTATCTGTCTTCCACTGCCTGGCTTATCTTGCCACGGTATTGCAAGCTGGTTTACCGTGCTGATCGAGTAGATCGGGCAAAAAGTCCCCCTCTCTCTCTGTGTAAATGTTTCCTTTCTGTTCATCCTTGTCAGGAGTCATGGACAAGACACGGGATTACTTGTTCGGACTAGATGTCAACGTCGATATGCCTGTTGGTGAGTTCAAGTGGTTTTTCATATTATTCACACCAGAGATACAACTTCAGTTTGAGAGTAACGCCCGTAAAGGACAGATAAAGAAGAAATCAGATTTCATCCAGCTTCATTTTTCCTGGATATATCCGTATCAACGATCGGATGTGGTGGTCTTTAGTATCAAAGATGTCTAGTTTCGCTAGGTAGCAAGACAGTTTGCCGGAAATCGTTTCTGTGCTGTTGCACAACAAGCAAATCCATACGGTGTTTGGTAGTTCATTCACTTTCACATCCACTGGGCTTATTCCAAAGGGGGTGGGGTGCTGGTTTCGGTTTTCGCAAGCATGGATTTAGTGTAGATCATTTTACTGAGCCCGTTTGTACCAGGTAGGTACCCCGTCGTGGGAAATAATGCACAAATTTTAGCACAAAATTGACGCGGTTGTTCACGATGGGGGTGCGGTAGATGAAAAAAAAGGTTTTAGCGTCGACAACTGACATGGTGGTCCTAATGGTGTTTCTTTGCCCCATGGTGAATGCAGCTGTCTCAAAAAGCAAACGAGCACTAGTACGATTTGTGTCTGTGCCAATATCAGTTGGTTTGGACTGACGAGAAAATAATGAAGCTTTTGCACAAACTGGTACATCGATTTGGTGATAAATGTGTTGATAATAAAGCTAATCGTGTTATTAATGATCACACAAATATAGACCCCGATACAAAGGCTGAAAAATAACACCATCCATAACTCGGATGATTATTTTATGGTGAATCAGATGATGATTCGGATGATGATTCGGATGATGATGATGATGATGATGATGATGATGATGATGATGATGATGATGATGATGATGATGATGATGATGATGATGATGATGATGATGATGATGATGATGATGATGATGATGATGATTATGATGATGATGATGATGATGATGATGATGATGATGATTATGATGATGATGATGATGATGATGATGATGATGATGATGATGATGATGATGATGATGATGATGATGATGATGATGATGATGATGATGATGATGATGATGATGATGATGATGATGATGATGATGATGATGATGATGATGATGATGATGATGATGATGATGATGATGATGATGATGATGATGATGATGATGATGATGATGATGATTATGATGATGATGATGATGATGATGATGATGATGATGATGATGATGATGATGATGATGATGATGATGATGATGATGATGATGATGATGATGATGGTGATGATTATGATGATGATGATGACGATGATGATGATGATGATGATGATGATGATGATGATGATGATGATGATGATGATGATGATGATGATGATGATGATGATGATGATGATGATGGTGATGATGATGATGATGATGATGATGATGATGATGATGATGATGATGATGATGATGATGATGATGATGATGATGATGATGATGATGATGATGATGATGATGATGATGATGATGATGATGATGATGATGATGATGATGATGATGATGATGATGATGATGATGATGATGATGATGATGATGATGATGATGATGATGATGATGATGATGATGATGATGATGATGATGATGATGATGATGATGATGATGATGATGATGATGATGATGATGATGATGATGATGATGATGATGATGATGATGATGATGATGATGATGATGATGATGATGATGATGATGATGATGATGATGATGATGATGATGATGATGATGATGATGATGATGACGATGATGATGAAAGTGAAGAATACAATGATAAATTTGATCATCGGGTTGATGGTGATTGTTATTATTTTTATTATTACTATTAATATTACTGTTATTTTTATTGTTTGGATTCTGACGATGATTACTTAGGTGATTGTGCTAAATAGTATGATGATTATTCGGACCATTCGGATGATAATATTGCGTCGATTGGTGATGACTATTCGCACTACGTGGGCGATGATAATGCTGATCACAATAATAACGAATATGGAAGTCACGAACCTTAGCAATACCTGCCTACCGAATGGCAAGCTTTACCTCAGTTCCAAACTCGCACTTTGATTCTTCCTATTTCAGAAAACAAGCTACTTTACCAATGTGCTTAGTGTTAAATTCTCCTAAAGTGGACAAAAATCGAGGGTCGGTCTGTACACATTCTGAGTTATATCTCACGCTATATATATATACTTAGGAGTTCTTTTATTTGACAACATTTGTCATTCCATTTCGCGCAAACAAACGAACACTTTATTGTTCATCATTAAACCTTTTTGGCGCCCCTCTGTCATTTCTATTTTGAGGTGGTAAGTGATGAGAACGTTGCTTCTTGTCGACGAAGTTCCGTCACACCCATGGAACAATTTAGTTCTGCACAACACCCACCTCTGTACAGGTCACTGTCAACTTACTTTGTTCTGTTTTACTGGCAACTACATACCAATTTCTCAAATGCACAAGGCAAATAATTCAATATATCTGAAATAAACTATTTTCGCTTAGTTTCGTTCATGATGTCTGATGCTCTTGGGAGTCGTGTAGCGATACGCGTGAAATCCTTGCAAGACGAATGTTGTACCTTGTCGGACGATGTGTGTAGATTGTTGACTCTGCATCGACACCCGAATTATATCGATCCTCAAACGAATAACAACGACCGAACAAAAAAAATGTGCCTAATCAAACACAAATATTTTCGGCTGTCACAACGAATTCAAACAAAAGTTCATTCCGACAGATTCTCTCTTTTAGGGGAAACCGAATCATTTTATATTCTTTAAGACCGACAACACCAATGAGTGAAAGATTATGAAGTGAAAAAGGCATAGATCTTACCTTAACTACTTCATAAGTTTATCATCTCTAAAGGAACACAGGGCGCCGGGAAACAAACCATTGTCTCCTGGATTGCTATCACGTGATTTATTGGACCCCAGATTTTTCACTTCTCAAAGTCATGTTCCCCTTCTCTCGGCTAATACGGCACCGAGGGCATTGGATAAAGGAAGCTGCCTATCCCGCTATCACCGGCTGTGTGTTTGAGACAGCTAAAATGGGTTGACATATTTTACCCGTGATCTGCGTGATTCGACATTCTGTACTTTTCGAATAGTTTCACTTTGAAGCAGCTAGAAAAATGGTTTACTTTTAGGGAAACCCGCATTAAGCAGTGACTGATTTTAAGAACTGAGCTATCCCGGATAGCCTTGTGGTCAAGGTGTTCGACTCACAATCTTCCACCTTGGGTTCGAGTCCCTTTGGTGCTCGTAGGATGTGCGCTGCTGACGATTCCTAACAAGAATTAAACAACGGTATAAAGTTTCCGTAGTTTCCAGTGATGATTTGAGCATTCACACTGCATAGTGAATCATATATATATATATATATATATATATATATATATATATATATATATATATATATATACGTTTTCATTAAATAGGTCTTTGTTCTCTACATTTGTGCATTTTCACTATGGCTGATTTGTCCTATTTTGGGCTGTCAACTACCGTGGCGATTCTTTCGTGGACTATCGGAAGTGATGATCGGTCTGCTTTCTCTGGATTAGTCACAATTGTAACACGTTGATGCTTTTCTATTTCCGTCGCTTTCTCTCCATAGAAGCGAACTTCGTGGAAAGTGTTCACAGAATTGCCTGAACTGGGTCGAATAAAGGAGCTCTTGAAGCAAGTACCGAACTGCCGTAGGCACATTGCTTAGGTGCGGTCAGTTCACCGTGGACGGTGGGATAGACAGTTCTGGGAAATCACAATCATGTATCTTCTTGCTTTTATGCAAACAAAATAGAGTTTTTTTCAAGGTAGCATTCACAAAAAATGATGTTACCTTCATCCACACGTATCTGAAAAACGGGAGAGTCAAAACGTTATTGTTAGTCCAAGACCAATAGTCAAAAGTAATGGTTATCTGAGCTTACTCGCTAAAATCCTTTTTGACGCGATGGATTCGATTCTCATTGAAGAGGACGGAACTACAGCCCACATTATTGAGAAACCCATATTCGTATTGACTGCATTTATTTTATGTGCTCAGTAATCGATGGAAGGTGAATACATCCATCTAAATGCTTGTTTCATTGGTCGAAATTGAGCTAGATCGGACTGCATTTAATGCGCCTTTTCACAGTCCACCATCTAGGTACAATGAAGAATTCCACTACTGGAGAATGTTATCCTCAAACTCATGTTGATAGTCTCAGGAACGCAATGATTATCGAATGACACAAGCAAAATGTTAAATCAAAGAGTAATTCAAGAAAGTCAACAATATTCAACGTGGACAACCTAAGGTTGATAGATAAATAGATAGATAGAAAGATAGTTGCACAACTTCCCACGCGAATCTTTTTTTGATACATTCAGCTAAACCTGTTCCCTGAAAATGAACTCATAATTATTTCGTCGACTTATCAAAATGTTTGAACTGCGCTACATCAGTAATGTGTATCTCTCAGCTCCGTGAATTTCAGTCATTTATGGGTTGTCATCTCTTTCTCCGTGGATTATTATTGCACAATGAGCAAAACGGATCCTGTTGAAGTTTGTGATTGTTTAGTCTGTAAGAAAACCGTTCGACCTAGAGCGAAAGTCCTGCTTTGTGACGGATGTAATGGATGGGTCCACATTTAGTACGTCAAAATTCCTGCAGATAAATATGAGTGGCTGAAACTATGTGTTCCAACTGTGTTGTGACCAGGCTTCAACTCCCGCCGGACTCACGGCTGACTCAGGTGATCCCCAGCAAGTCACCGGAGGAGAAATATGCGCCGGATGCAAACCCCTCTCGGTCCAACCACTCGCTTTCTGCGACAACCTCCTCCAAATGTGACAACAGACATTATTTTGTGTCAACCACCGGCTGTCGAACCACCAAGGCCAGCGAACCTCCGAGTTCACCCTCAGGATGACACAGACAAGTGGAAAGAGGTTACATCAATCCCAAAGATAGTCCCACCACCCGGTGAACAATGCTTCCTGACACTCAGCACCTTAAAGGCTACTACAATGTCCCTCTACCACGGTAGACTGGATTATGATCTAATGCAGCTCAAACTGATGCTGAATAAATTATTAACGGGAGATGGGACAGGAATGGCAGCAACAGTCCGGATCAGAGCTGTATTCAGACTTGGGAAGGTTCAAGATTCCGGAAAACCATAGAATCTGAATGTTGTTCTCAAGAGCAAGCGATAAAAGTTCTAGGAGGGTCCTACGGCTAAAGGGGAGCCCGTTAGTCTCCACCAAGACCCCTCTACTGAGAAACGTTCAAAAATGAATCAATCCTGTGTAGAACTTTGAAAGAGAAGTGGAAACTGTGAAACGGGCCTTTTTATCTGGGATTTTCTTGTGATGCGGAGGAGATTACAGATACGCTGGCCACCACTACTGTCGGCGAGCTCTCTTGACGAGCAGTAGTAGACGATTTTCAGATGGGGGACTACCGGGCGGCATCTGCCAAGCTGTTGCTGACTAATGTGCGTGGATTATTGAACAAACGGGACGAAATGGAAGTCGTGGCTCTTGCTAGATTCCTGTCAATCATTGAACTAACGAGGCTCAAAAGGCTCACTACACAGGTATGTGCTGTTCCGTGTAGATCGAATTCGTATCAGAGGTGAAGGAGGTATTGCCATGTACGTGCGAAATGGGGTACCAGTACACCCACTTCACACCCATGTAGACCAATATGGTTACGGAGAGGCGTTGTGGTGCAGATCAAAACTCTCCAACAGTGGTGCTTGGGATCATCTGTCGTAGGCCGGCAGCCGAAGCGAAGGGTATTCTGGATCCTATGCATCGATGGGCGATGGGCTGCCGTTGTCTGGTTCTTGGTGATTTGAACGCTCCTCGTATGCGGACAGGTTCTCCTGCTGTCTACATGAAACGGTATGTGGCCTCGCCTTACATTAGCGTAAGCAAGAACCGACCAGGAATCAGGCGGATCAAGTATCTATCCTTGGCTTAGTGTTCTCCCCGATAACCTCTTACATAAATGGAACCGATTCTCTACCGCTGTTGGGCTTTAGTGACCACGCGATACAAGTCGTCCATTGGAGGCTTGGGGCATTCGTTCATCAGAAACCGCAGTGTGAACTGAACGTGTAGCGCATACCCTTTGTTGAGATGAAAGAAGCTGCTGCTGCACTACAATGGGACTCGATCGTTGGGGGCGAAACTGACGAAGTCTGGAGTTCCATTAAATTGGTAATAACTGCATTGACGAGTTTGTTTTCACCTGCATACAGGCGAAGATGTCATGCAAAAGGACCTCCGGGGTTTGAAGAGGAACTACGAAGCCAGTTGTGACAACAAAATTGAGCTGGGCAGCTTTTTCGATCCTCCGGCACGGAATACGACAGTTACAAACAAATTCAAAACCGGTGTTTGGAGCTAAAGACTACTAAAAGACGTGAATATGAAGAGAGACTAGTGGCCGATTCCGTCTCAGCGCCGAAAAAAACTGCTTGCATACTAGAGAAGGACTATGGCTCGTCCAGGTATCCCAACACTGTTACACGATGGAGACGTCTCGAACTCCGATTGGTATAAAGCAGCTCTGTTAGCGCGACACTGAGCGGTTGCTTATGGCACGGAGAGGTCATCACTTCAGCCTCACCATGACCTCGCGATCGTTCGTGGAGGGAGATGCAGTCGATGTTCTGCGAGGGCTCCGGTTACATGTATCGCCTGGTCAGGATGAGATCCATCCATTAGTCCTTCGGGAACCAGTTGAATTTGTCGCCCCACTCCCCACTTACCAGACTGTTTAACAACTCGATGGAAGACGGTAAACTACCCTCCAGGAATAAAAAGGCAAAAACGCGGAAGCTGCAGCTTACAGTCCAGATAGTCTTACCTGTGTGGTCGAAAAGATTATGGAAAGACTAGTCTCTACGCAACTGATTGAATACCTAGATAACCAAGAGCTTCTCAGCCACCGGCAGCATGGCTTCCAGGAAAGGTAGTTCCTGTCTGTCAAATCTGCTACTAGCACGTGAACACTGGGCACAAGCTGGAGAGGAGGGCCACTCTACGGACGTTATCTACGTCGATTTCTCCAAAGGTTTCGATAAAGTGCCTCACAATATCTTCCTCCATAAGTTGAGATCTCTAGGGATGGCGGAACAATAACACACGTGGGTCGAAGACTTCCAGAAAGGGAGGTCCTTCTCTGTGAAAGTAGCTTCATTTGGCTCTGAGTGGCGTGAGGCTTCCGGCGGAGTATCACAAGGCTCGGTCTTAGGCCCATTGCCATTGCTGGCGTTCATCCACGACTTGTCACAGGAACTACTGTCTCCTTGTCCGATCCATGCTGAAGATCTCTAAATCTGGCTTGTGATCACTACCACAACGGATCACGAGGCACTACTAGCGGATTTCGATACCCTAACCAAGTGGTCCAACTTGTTGGCTCTCCCAGTCAATGTGAAAAGTGTGCCTAGCTGCAGCTAGGGAGACCGAGGCCTGAGGACACCTACTCTTTTCAAGGAGCTACTCTTCGAGTGTCCACAGCTGAAAAAGACCTAGGAGTGATAGTGCCATCTACGATGAAAACCCGAAATCACTCTGACAAGGTGTGTGCATCGGCGTGGAGCATCTATGATGCCATCCGTCGGACATTTGGGAAGCTACCTTATGGTGCTTCCAAACTCCTGTGTACTTCACACTCACGTCTTCGACCGGAGTATGGTGGAGCCGATACATTCTCCTGCACAGCTGCTGAACTTGCGAAGCTGGAACGGGTGCAGCGAGCAGCCACTCGTCTCGTTTCTGGACTAAGAGGGGTTAGTTATGACAGGTGGCTGGAGTTAACCGGTCTGTTTCCGGAAGCTTATCGAAGAGTGAGAGGTGACCTGATTCGCATCCGACGAATACTCCGAGGTGAAATGGGAGCGGAGCTGCAGGCAATATTCTCTCTTCGTGACCACTCGACCAATAGGGGGCACTCGATGACTTTCAGGAAGCTGTAGTCAACTGATCTACCGTTGATTTACCATCTTTCGAGGAGGGCAACCAAACTGTGGAACTCACTGCCAGCGGACTTGGTGGAAGAGGAGTACTACAAACGTTTCAGAAGGAAACTGGATGCACACCTGACGGAGCTTCAGCGTGAATCACTGTCGCGAGGGCACAGCCAAGAGGCGATGGTGACGAGACTCATACGGGAGGTGTCCCACTGCCTCTAATTCTGGAAACTTGAAACTTGAAACTTGATTATCTCTGAATAGAATATTATTATTCGGTAAAACTCGCCTTGTAGTTTGCGGCGGACTTACTAACAGGGTGAATAATATCTCTTGAACAGAAGTCATCGAGAGTGGTGAGCTTTAATTAACCCTGAGGAACCAGTTCCGTTTGTAGTGGCCTACCTGATTGACACGCCAGACCGATTGTAATATTCAAATGGCTTTGCTCTCCAGTTCTCGTGGTCAAAGTCCCAAGATAGATAGGGAGAGAAAGCTATGGGCTAAACTGCTTGCGATGAATCCACGTGCGAGTATGGTATACACATGGAAGGTCATACAGAATAACATGTAAATTCGGTCCTCGAAACACCCAACCGGCGGCGGTTGTGTGGTTTAGAGCGTTTACTTCCCACCTCGGAGGTCACAGGTTCCAAACCCACTAAGTCCGGTTATTTTTGTGTTAGACAGTAATCCCATACCGTGTGGCCGGTTGCAGCTGGTGACATACTAGGACCTCGAGTGGTACGTCACTGCAAGTCTCACGGTCCAATTGCCAGCTGCCTCTAATAGAGCAGTGGACTTTTGAGGAAATAGGGTATACTCCTTACACTCAACTCATGTGCATGTATGTAATAAAAGAATGTAAATAATATCGGGGATTTTGTATCCGGTTTGAAGTGTATTGTACAGGAAGAAAAAAGAAATTTAAACACGAGTTTGCTTTCAGCCGAAGTTTGAGTTATAAAGCCATACATCATTCCAACCTAAAACAACATTTGGCATTTATTTTAAAGGTTCATTTTTTATCAAAATGTATTCTTTGATATAAGGAAACTCAGAAGACTGTAAAGTGATTACGAAATTAGAATAAATGCCGTACGCTATCTACCACGAATACAATCCTTCGGCCTTAACAAACTCAATGGATTCATCTCTTAACTGCAGGCTTAACAATGACTACGGTTGCACAGCCTTCCACCTGCAGAAAGGAAAAAAGGGGATTCCAACAACGGCGGCCGTATTTTGAAAACCCTAGCTACAGATCGATCTATCACTTGTTAGTCTTGTTCAGTCCGTGTTTGGCTTCTGGTCGACTACTTCAACATTATGTTCAGACATCAATGCCAGTGTTTCATCCATCTGTTCCACGTCCTCCATTGCACTCAGCCACGTTCTTCCTGGAATAGATCGGGACCAAAGCCCCCATTAGTAACAGTCATCGTCGGTTCGATCAGTGGTGTTTGAATGCCAATACAGCCACCAGAATGAAACCTCAAAATGTTGACCTTGAAAACAAAATTGCTTCCACCAGTATCTGTCGTCAATCCAGTTATGCTTCCTAATAAGGCAAACTGAATTGTACTCACATTCATCTGAAATGAGCCAGTCGTTGAAAAACCAATAAAAGGAATTCTCCATCGCCTTGTCGACTGATTTAAGTTTTGTGGCTTCTCAGTCTGGTGACTGGATGAATTCGTCGATGAACTTTTAAAGTTTGACATATTCAGGTAAGCGCCTGAGTTTTGTGAACCAGGTTGACTGTAAACAAGTCACTCCACTGCTTTCGTAGTGAGAAATTACGGCATTTACCACTTTCACCAATTCAGTAACATGTATATATACATGGCCCTGTCTGGATAACTTCGTACAACACAGACAGAATAGCATGAAATTTTTTTACTGATCCGTGTGAACGAAGACTCATCTCTCTGATCCGACGAGGCTATAATTTTTTGGAATGAACTTCCTTGTGAATTTTTTTTCCTGTAAATCGTTGTTACTTGACCAATTCGAATTCAGTATTTTCCCCTAAGAACTGATACCGGGTCATGACGGAGGGCAACAGATTGTAGTAACGAGAGAAGAAAACAAATATCAGCTACAAATGTACTGATCAAACCAGAACACTCAAAATGAATTTCACTTGATCCGATTAACTTCGAGCGTTTTACGAAGTCAGACTGTGGTCATGGATGCAAACTTTTAGACCCAATTCGGTCGAATTCAAAATGTGCGGTCTTTTCAAGTTGTTCATCCTCTTACTCGCACCCAATCGCAGTCAGTTCTCGCGCTACGTGCGCGACTCTCGACTCGTTTATGGTCATGTGATTGCGGGTGTTGCGCTTGTTCTGCTGCGTGGCGTCCTTGTTCTATTGATCCGACTTCCCTGAGTGATAGGCTAATTCGAAGTTCTCATCGGAGGACTTCTGCTTGTATTTAACTGATATCTATTTGTCACTGGTTGGGATCGGTTTAGTTTATATGATGTGAAATCACCCGGAAGTCGGCCAAAGTCTGAGAACTTCAACGCAGTTATTATGAATTCACAACGGAGTACTTACGATTCATCGGCACTTACGCTGTGAATGACTTGACCGATTAAAACATAGTGGAATTCAAAGTATTTCTCAAATTCTTTCGTCAACGGCTTTACCTAAACTCGTGAATGAAACTTTCAATAGGTCACCAGGTTTGTGACTCAGCAAACAGCGGTGATGATATGTTCGTGAGCCTTCGTCTGATAGAAGACATCGCAGTCTGTTAAGTGTTTCGTAGATTATATACTTCATAACTTGCCACCCCTCGTTATTCGCATTTCTGACTAATCTGTTCAGTGTCAGTTAATCAAGGCGCAAAAACAAAAATATTGTTCAGCATGAAATTCTAATGGATTTTCTAATTCATCGGACGAAAAACCATCATACAGTCATGTTAATATTTTGTAATCAATCTGTTCTGCCTTGTTATAAACAGTGGTGCATTATTTCTGAGAGGAGGAGTGGGTGAGACCCGTTAAAGCTTGCACAGGGGGAAGATTCAAACCCAAGGCCTCAAAGCCCCTAATCCCCCGTGATGGCCGTTCCATCATAGGTGGAGCGCTGATAAGATGAGGTAATTGGGCACCACCATGGTAATGAGGCCCACTCATTCACTCACTCACTCACTCACTCACTCACTCACTCACTCACTCAACCACCCACCGACTCACTAACGCGCTCACTCACTCACTCACTAACTAACTAACTCACTAACTCACTAACTCATTCACTCACTCACTCACTCACTCACTCACTCACTCACTCACTCACTCACTCACTCACTCAACCACCCACCGACTCACTAACTCACTCACAGACTCACTCACCCACTCACTCACCCACCAACTCACTCACTCACTCACTCACTCATTACTCACTCACTCACTCAACCATCCACCGACTCACTAACTCACTCACGGACTCATTCACCCACTCACCCACCCACCAACCCACTCACTCACTCACTCACTCACCACTCACTCACTCATTCATTCATCCACTCAAACTCATGCTCATTCTTTCTGGTAATCTGCTAGCTTGCCATTCACTCTTTTCGTCAATACCGAGGAGCTCACACAGATTTGGATACTGCCATCAAAGATACTTTGATCGTCACGTATGAATAAAGCCACTAGCAGGCGAAGATAATCAGGTTCTGAAAAAACGAAGCAGGTTTGCCTACCCGGTACTCCTCTGTCCACTCATCTTCATACTAGGCCTCTCGAATGACCCTAACCTGAGCAAGTTGCTATTTATAGACCTTTCTCCGCAAACCTCTAAATTTAGTAACTTAACCTTTGGACTTCTGGTTTCGAAAGCTTGACCTCTTGACATTCGTGCCGTATTTTTGTTTGTTTTCGTCTTTTTTGCTATCTCAGGCTTGGCCCACCGAGTAGTCATGTCAACAAGCAAACAAACAAAAACGAAATGTCACTGATATACTTGTACATGAAGTATACAGACAGCCCGTATAAACTATCATTCGACGTCTGACAAAGCCGTATTTCAAACTTGATGTAGTATGCTCTTGTAGAACTCTTCCGAAAGCATTGCTTGTGTCCGATCCGTGTAAGCATAAAATAAATATATGGGAAACCCCATGGACAGAAGCCTATTAAATGCGTCAGCTGTGTTCCTGCACTTGAATCTACCAAATCCGATACTGCAGTCTATAACCTGCCGTTACATTGAGATGTGATGCACGTTGAACGTCATTTTTTTGCCACTGATCTCCAATTATTTAGTTTTTCAATGGTGAGCTGAGCTTTTAACACAGCCTGACACATAGTTGCATACATTCGAATCGATTGATCTGCTAGGTAACTTGTTCAGATTCATACATAATTAACTGTCCTGTTGTTCATACAGCCCATAAACATACACCTCCCCCTACACGAGTTGTGTATCTCCTCTCTGAATGAAGGTTCTTTTTGTTTACCAACCAAAAGAACTGCAGAATGATCTTTTTCTGTCATACCCATCTTGCTCATGAGTAAATTAGATCGCTGATACTTTGTTGGCCAGTTTCTGTGAAACAGTAGCTCATCAGTAATTCATCCTCAAACCTTTTACAAAGAACATGGGACACATTAGGCAAAAGAGCACTCGAAGGTACCTGAAATAAACACCAATCATTGTCACTGTCACGTGATTAGTTCATCTAGCCTGCACCCTATATATGACCGGCCAGTAGATGCTTTCATCCTTGATTAATCCTGATCCATGAAATTTCGATGTATTCGAAACAAACACTTTTGGGTGTAAAGGTTAGGGCCATCTTCAATAATACTGTTGCCTAAACCATCACTAGATGGTGCAAATGAGATCTCTCGCATTTGTTCCAGTGACACGATAAGTAACGTTGAAAGCATATTGTATATGGTATATACTGAATTGTATTGTATATATTACCAGCTTGAGCATAGTTGTACAATGCTTTTTCAGCCAAAAATACCACCAAAGTAAGTTAGAGAGCAAAACGGGATTTCATTTCAGACAGAATGACATTCTTGTTTGTTAGGAAACGTGCTAGAAACGGAACAACAGAACTCCTGTACAAACACCATCTGAATGGAAGCAGTTTATACTTAAACCGGGTCGACGCGTAGGACTGACATAGAGTTAGATCAAAAAGCAAAGGGGTGAAGTATCAGAAAGGATTTTCTGTGCAAACGCAAAGAATGCTTTTATAAGGCTAGTGAGCAGCCTTAAGACTAAGTCATTTAAGGATAAACCAGAAAAAAGACTAAAGATGAGTGAGTCTCTGCGAATAGTAATGAAATCCTTTCCTAGTAATCCTGTGAAAATGACAGAGAAACAATAAAGAATGATAGGTGATATACACTGTTTTACAAAAGTGGAAATAACAGACTGTGGAGCACTAAATCGTGGTAGTTTTCTGATCTGATAGGACAAGTGACGCAGTTTCCGTACTGTGATTTCAATGTGCAAAAACTAGTGTAGGTTATGCCTCAGCGTAACATCAAAATATTTCACGTGGTTTGTGACTGCGAGGGGAATGGAATTAATGGTGGGAGTGTCTTCAATGAGTCGGGAACGAGTGATGGAAAAATACGATGTGGGGATTCACCTGACTCCCTGTTTCAACGAGGTACGCCAATACTGGGCCGTTTATTGATTCGGTCTGTTCTTGGCTTGACGGTCGTCATTGAAGATCTTTAATCGGGAACATTACTGACCGTTATTGTGATTACCATGCATTAGTGATCACTTTCCGCCACCCGAGCACAGTGTTGTACTTTCGTGGGAGTTCCCGAGTTGGGGTTGTAATTATTAGCATCAACAGTACAGCTTAGTTGCAGTTTATGTACCTGAGAGAACATACTAGTCGTGTCAGAATTGAAAGGAGTACTTACAAAAGTATTGCCTGATGGATTTTCTCGGGATCTTTAAATTGGACAATACTGTTTGTTGGAAGGCTTCTATTTTCCCCCATGCCCATCGCTGATTGTGATCAATCGGATTTGAGAAATTGAAAAACACTTTTACCGAGTTATTCTGGAATAGATATTCGATTTTTTGTGTCTGCATGGTACGAATGTTCACCAGGGGTTTGCAGTAACGTAGACCACACGAAAGAGCTTGTAATTGCAGATAGTTCAGTTTAATTAAAGACAAATTCTTCCTCGAAAAATTCCGTTCAGTTGGTTTGTGTTCGATTAGTTTATGAAGCTTGTTGAAAGCAACTCAGACTTTGCTTTTCAAAGTCAGCTAAGGGGTCAAAAACACCTGCCTCTACGAAATTCCTGTATTATGAGGACAAAAAAATCACAGAGATCTCAAAAGACGGACACCTTCGGTTTGCCCGTATATCTAGGAGAAACCGATGACATTGGGAGAAGACAGAAATGTTAAAATAAAGCTTCGTGTGCGTGGATGTCAGTTTCGGAAGACTCCGCTCACGTTTGTCTCATCTAAAGTACACTCTCGTGTTTTTGAATACCGTCCACGACAAGGGTGGTGAAAGGGTCACCATGTCGAATCCCAAAACTCGGACGTCCTTACTTCAAATCCTACGGCCGCGGCAGCTGTTTTCTTCCCTATTCAGCAGCCATCACTTGCTTGGGAACCCCTTCCTGAAAGGCTATGGCATTTATGTGTAACACTTAAAAAATGAAGTAAAAGACCACTATTATTGTTGTTATTATATCTAGACAGATATTTACCGATCCTTGTTAGAATCAGTTTGATTCACAGGTTTGGGAATTTGAACTGATAATGAAATAATTAATGAAGCTCAGTTCGATTCTAATCTCCTACTACTCAAACCGACGCAGTTGCCATGCTCGTTAGATTGTTTTTACTGAGGTGGTTTTTCAAAGCTGGTGAACAAACTCGTTTATCGGTGAATCTTACTCATATAAATAACGGGATACACAGGGTGATGGTGTTAATGAAGAGGATATTTAGAGCTGGTGTTCACATCTATTACAGAACAGGTTTATCCGGAGAGTGGATGTGAACAGATTATCAAATGCCCCTCCGGTAGGTTGAATAGGCCAGGGTAGACTGAATCCATACGTAAATCGTCTCTGAGCTCACAAAGCTGCGTTGTGGAGACGAGCTCTGACGTCTTCTGAAGTGATCAAGACGCGACTTCTCACTGGGTTCCCTTAGGTCTATGACAGGATTCGATCTTTGTGCAGACGACCAGTTGTTTACGTCCTGAGTCAGTGAAGGGGAGGCGTTATATTTTATACATACTTATTGTGAAGGAAATCATTGAGCCTGGTTGTATAGTGTGTGTGTGTGTGTGTGTGTGTGTGTGTGTGTGTGTGTGTGTGTGTGTGTGTGTGTACCTCCACGTCAAGTACCTCTGGGGTTCCGTACTTAAATGGATCTCAGCAAATAAGCACTGCGGTAGATGTATCCTTACAATGATGAACCCAATGGGATGAAATATGGCTCATTTTAGAATCAATTATTTGCTTTGGGATTGAAAAATTCTGATGATTTTACACTTGTCCGAAAATCCCAATCCGTCATCGGAAGTAGGTGTGATATGGAGATGGGTGGTCACGTTTTATCGGACGCACGTGACCGGCTTCCCAGATATTGCCTTTCATCCATTATGCTCACCCAGCTCTGCTCTGTCCAACCATCTTGATACGCATGCACCTTGTGGTTGTTTTATTCACAGTTAACTCATCTGTGCATCAGGAATGTGAGTGGATGCTTCTCTTAGAAGAGTTCAGTGAGGACTCAAAACAGTAATTCGCTACTGGTCCTGTATGGATTAGTTTTAGCTAACCTCGATAAAGATGACGCTACCGTCGCGAGTTGGGATATTTGATGTAAGTAGTATCTTCAAGTGGGTGGACAGAGATTCTCGAAAACCTACATCCGGTTTATCGGTTACTACCGTTGGTCAGATATGCGTATCCGGCACTCGTCTGTCCATCCTCACTTCTATCCTTTTACACTCCGTCTATGTTTATTCACAACAATCTAATTTATGCATCCGCACAGTGAGCGGATACTCCTCTTAGGAGGGTTCATTGACGAACCATAACTGTAATTCATTTTTGGTTCTTTGTGGTCCGGTTGCTACCAATCTCTTGCGGTCGCTAGTGGAAATATTGAAAACAATCAGCGGTGTACAGATTGGTATTCGAAATTTATCGAAAGCACACCAATGGTTTTGAGTTCTCAGTGCATTGCTCGCCGAGGAACATCCATTTACACTCCTGAAACATAAGTCGTATAACTGTGAATGAAATAATGACTACCTGTTAAAAAAGTGCATTACTCCCCATGTTAAGTATGTTCTGTGGTATATTAGTGATAGCACTCAAACAGCGAATGTACTTAATCAGAAAAAATTACTTTATGAAGGTTTGGAATTGTCTCGACTGAGTGATTGCTGTGCTCTTGTAGAAAGATTCCTTGACAAAGTGCGAGCTTGTGCTGCATTGTTGCAAATTTGAAATTAATTAGGCGTATGTTATGTGACTTCAGCGGCTTGCGGATAGATAACTGAGTTACCCTAGTCTTACTTACTGATCGCCTATTGGTTCATACGAATCGGCCGCCACACTTGCACATACACACACGCATCTGACATCTGATAGAACCGCATTATCCAATCACATTTTGGCCCGCACCAAAAGGCCTTACTTGATCGTGCTGATTGCAGGTACAGCCTGTGCTTGTTCAGCTTCCAAGATTTGTCTATTTATGTGCCAATGAACGGATTTGACAGAAGGATTCAACATTAGAGATGAAACAAGTGCATCTATTCGCAAGATGAATTCGTACAAATAGAATCAGTCAGGCGAAAGTCATGCAATTCATAAGCTAACTTTTTTTCTTCTTGCAAGTCGTCAACGTGAGAAACATCCTATAGTCCCGATCTTTGTCACACGGCGATGGATGGTCAAAATAGGTTCACACTGAGTTCGACTGGGTGTGTTCGAGCGTGTTTCTTTGCTTGTTTGCGACAGTTTCAGCCACCAATACGGACAATCAGATACGCCACGGCATGTATTCGGTTAAGCAGAATTTGGATACACAGGAGTTGAAACCTGAAACCCGTTCCTTACGTGAAACAATTTTTGCCCGTTCCTTTCGAAAGTTACCTAGCAACCGGGACAAATACTTTTCATCTGGATACAATTCAGAATAAGGCGTGTTATTAAGCAGAAACCATGGCAATATTCCAGGTGGTGCACCTATCTATGGAATTTAATAAAAATGTGAATATCTCCTGATGCTTTATACTGCTGTGGAGACCGAGCTGAATGACGTAAATCAGTCCGTCTCTAACGAAAACTTTAATTCACAGTAGTTGCTATGATACAGTTTAAAACAGACTTGCCGATTCGGTAAGCCCTTTATAACCCTACTGTTCAACTCCGAACCTTTCTGAAAGTGAGAATATTGCATCTTTTAATTCTTACAGGTCAGTTTCAATAAAAGGTCTGGAGCCTTACCTTTACCTTGAAAATTGTCGATCAATGGACACTCTGACATCGAAGTTACAATTTATTTGCACACTCGTCAAACCAGAAGTAAAATCTGAAAGGCGAGTTTCCTCTTCAGCCAGACTGCAAAGGATCTCAGCTTCCCATAAACTACCCACTCACATTTGTAACGATAAAAGTTGTCAATATTCCAGCTGACTCGTAAATAATCATGGATCGGTGGATTTTCGCCATTCACTCGTGCTACACATTTTTGTTTCAACGACCATATAATCACGAGTCAAAATACGAATTCGTTGAAAGCAAGTGACCGTGTTGGATCAGCGGTATTCCCCGATTGTAACTTGTGATTGACTTTGGCCCAACATGCGTTGCTAGATATACGGTCCTGCCTTTCTTCACGTCTGCTAATTGAGGTCGTGTTTGACCTGGCTATGATCAAACGGCTATCATCGTGGATTTTGACTCCTAACGACCCGGGCTTGATTCTCACCGCCGCCAGTCACTTCCCCATTCGGCAACGGCCTCCTTCCTGAATTGTTGTACATTGTTGCGTAACAAATAAAAAAGGAAGTAAAGTGAATATTTCGGAGTATTTATTGGAATACTAATACGGAATACGCCTCCTTGTCCTTTCAGGCTATAACTTTTGTTATATTCGAATAAAACATGCAGCGTAGTTGGGTAGCACTATATATTCCGTCACTCTGAGCAGCATCGTTCCTAGTTGTCAAAAGACCATAGGCAAACAAATAGCACCGGAGTCATTTGGCAGTTTTGAATAAACAAGGTGGCGGTTAGCAGCTAAATAAATTTTTCACAAAGACAAGGTACATGTAATTAGTGATGTACTCTGTCCGGACTGTTCAGAGTTGTGATGGTTATTCGTTATTGCCCCTTCGTATCCCAACAATTTGCAACTGGTTAGGGCGTAAAAGACGGTGAATTCCATGCTCAAATTGGCACGCTACTTCGTGTCCTATAGGTATTGTATATTCGATGAAATCAGCGTCCCGCTGAAGTTCGATGATGTCACCTATATTGTTTGCTCACTCAGCAAATTAAGCTCAACCATTTGGTTTAGTTGACTGGGGGCTCACACTTGAATTGGAAATTACAGTCCGACTTGGCGGGGAAAGACAGCCGTTCTTCTACCACCGATGACATTTTAATCCGGGAAGTTCTAGGGAGGGAGATTTTCCTTGGTGCACAATAGGTACAAACAACGACACAGCTGAGACCCCTATTAGGTAGGTTGTTGAGATTGTAGTGACCTCGATCGTTCTGAGAAAATGACTGTTTTCTGGACACCATTTTGGATCTATTTTCTGACGTTTGACATCGACCTCATAGTGTTGTCCGGTTGCGTACGTTTTACTGGGCTGACTTTTCCGAGGTTTCCGTCGACCTCGTTTTGAATCACTTTCACTTTCGGTCGTTCGCCGATTGTACACGCTCGCGGTTCGCTTTCTGCACAGCCGTTGCGTGTCGTCTCGTTTTCCGTTCGGTGTATCTCTCGTATCCGTACTGTTACGGTGCCACGATATATAGAATACACCTTGCATCTATAAACCGACTTACGTCTTCTCTATTCGTCCGATAGAGGGGATATCGTTAGTATTTCGCTGCTAGACCCAATAGGAGACACGTTCACCAGCCGCTCTCGAAAGTCTTCCATGATATCATTACCTGAAACTGGAATCCCAGCCCATAGGATTTTCCGTCTGTATTTGTGCATGTGAGTATGTACATATGTAAGCATTTGTCCTTTTCGTTTGTTCTGAACTGTTAGGTTACATCAGTATTTATTTTCAATACCCGAAAACAGGCTCACATTATTTGGCGATACATTCATGCACATTATTGAGAAAAATAATTGCAATAGTGTACTGAACTTAAAACTAGTTATTTGAGAGGGTACATTTCATGGTCAGTTACAACGTTGGCAGAGAAGCCGCAACACCCTTTCTTTATCTCCGGAGAAGGATAGAAGTTGGACTGGGTTTCTAAAATAACAAAAAAATTGGAATAGAAGTCACTCGTAATACTGGCATACTTGGATTTCGTTTGATCTTCGATCATGTGCGTCATTCAAGTTATTCCGTAGCAACCACTGATAGTCGACCTTGTGAACTGAAATGAGGAACTAGACGGAAAGTCCTGACAAACCAGGCTAAGTTCTGAGTGCTGATTACGCCCAGTATTTGGCAGGCGATGGTGCGCATCGAACTTCCTTTCTCAAACTTGATATTTCTATCGTCTATACAGGTCGAACACCACCGGCTAACAGGAACTGGAGGGCGGAGGGGGGGGGGGGAGTTAAATGACGAAAAGTCCCACAGAGCACATCTGGAAAGCTCAGGATGAAGAACAAGTTCGTTTTCAGTGGTTCTCAATTATGCCAGTGCAATACAATACAATATATATGACGAAGTGCGTAAGGGATGCAGTCAACAAAATAGCCATATAGATCACTGGTCACACCTACAGTGGCACAGGATTATCCGGAGACCAGGTGCGAACGAATTAACTCATTCCTAGCGTGTAAGATTAAGCTTTTGGACCTTCTTGGGCCTGAAGTTGGATGGTGAGTGGACCGAGATAATCCTGTGTCACTAAGGGTGTCAACAATGATCCGTAACGCTATTTTGCCGACTTTATCCCTTAAACATTTTCTCATATATATATATATATATATATATATATATATATATATATATATATATATATATATATATATATATATATATATATATTGATAGTAAGTAGTATGCAAATGGGTGGATAAGATTCCCCCTGAAACACACGCTCGGTTTCACGGTTGATGCTGCTTATCAAGTACGCGTACTCAGTACTCTTCTTGCCACGCATCTTCATACTTGTACACTCCGTTGTTATATCTTCACTCTGATCTAATTTGAATGGTCTGCAGTGTCAATGGATATTCTTCATTAAACAGTCCACAAATGAATTACAACTGTAATTCACATGCCAGACGATTCATGTTAGATTCTAGTATATATATATATATATATATATATATATATATATATATGTATATATATATATATATATATATATATATATATATATATATATATATATATATATTGTACTGGCATGCCTAAGAATGATTGAAAACGAGCTTATTTGCCAACCTGTGTTTTCCAAAATGTAAGTTCTCAACGAAAAAAATATCGTGGGGTACGTAGAACATGAAAATGGCTCCCTGAGAGGAAGTCAGAGATGCGAGAGAAAAAATTCTGGGATAGCGCAGTCAGCTTAATTTATCCAAATGACTTTGACTGCAACGCAATTCAGATATGTTTCGTGCTGGAGCAAAGCTCTTGGGCTAGGATTTGCACGTGTCCGGGTTGAAAAACCGCGGACAGACGGAAGAGTTCAAGAGTCGGTGCTCAGTAAGTGCATCAACTCAAACTCTGTTGCTATGGTCTACAGTCTGACTGGTGCAATTAGAACTTATTTCAAACAGCGCTGTCAGATTTGTGCAAGAGAGTCCCGGGTATAGAAAACGCTATTCTCACTACAATCTCGTTTGAATCTTTAGGAACATGAATGGAAAAAGTCAATTTTCAGAATCACAGGAGGACTCTTTGAAGTTATTTGATCGGCTAGTCAAGGCTAACTTGCAGAATGGGCAAATACGGTCTCAGGTTTGGGTTTTCCTTTCAAGTAGTATTGCGTAGCATGACTAGACTGGGCTGAGGAAAACCAGGCACACATACCCGAGGAGCGGCAATGACCGTGACATCGGTCGTGTGTTTCCGGGGCGCCTCGCCCAGTAATTCATACACAATATTACCTTATTCGTAAATTTTCCATAGCAAGAGTTAAACGCATTGTGTTTGGGAATTCGTCTGGCTTATTACCAAAATGTCAGAACCAAAGCGAAGACCAATATGAGTACAATTAAACAGAATAGGCATCCAATAATAAAAGTTTACTTTAGGATGAAATCTTGCACGTGCCGAGGTTTTCCTTACGGATCAATGAAAATGTCCGGATGTAACTCCAAGGCAGTATCAATCACCGGTCTACTCTTAGCGATCATTTGGATTGATTAGCTGTGATATTAGGGATAGCTTGCGTAATTTTCAAAGGCATGACAAAGTTAGGAATCATGAATGTGACTAACCGAACGTACAAAAGAATGAAGTCATGGAGAGCGAAACACTGCTCCTTAGTGAAATTACTCTTCCAGATGACAACCTGTCAACGAGTATCCTAGACTGAACAACCCCGAAGAACTCACAGGAACGTTGATGCAAACTCCGGGCTAATGCTTCGCAGATAGCCTTTCACCGGAAGATGTTTTTTTGAGCCTCGTGAAGTTGTTGAATATAACTGTTCACACCCGATCTGACATTTTGTCCGATTGTGGAAAGTGATATTTGTTATTGATTATTCGTAGCACTACCGTGGATGAGCTGCACAAATCGAAGGCAAAATTGAGAGATTCGATCGGTTGAAGTAAAAAAGATAGACACGCCTAACATAATTCTCAAAGTACGAAGAAAATTAACTCATAAAGCAGGGGTAGAATAGTGATACCCTTTTTTCTGCAGGGCTTGCCACATTCACTAAATAAATGACTCGTCAACCTATTGATCTCGTTCGCCGTTGTGCTCAATGAAATACAAAAATCTATAGTTTCCGTAAACACTAATATGGAGAAGATCTGACTTGGTGGAAGGCATTCACTTGGAGCTAACGGGGCTGGAGCCGTGTCTTCATCCGAAGCTGTCGGGCATCTCTGGCTGTCCTAGAGGTCAACATCTGAACAAGCTTACCTTGGTGATTCGGATCATCCCGGACTGGAGCTGGGTGGCGCAGTGGTAACACACACGACTTCGAGGTGAAAGGGCCCGGGTTCAAACCCTGGGTGTAGCAGAGGGTATGCACCACTGATGAGTTCTAACAGGAGCGAAACTCGAGTCTGCTGCTTTCGAGTGCAGGTTGGTCGGATGACTCAAGGTTTGTGCGTGAAACGTGGAATCCAAAGTACAGTCAGCTAAACAAACACTAATGAACTGTAGGTGTTGTCGAAATCCCCCAGATATCATAGTTCTTTCAAATTATTACGTCGTCCACTCACAAGTTTGTACTGTGGTGAAATTTGCTATGCTAACTAGGAAATTTATGATAACATCTTCATTGGGAAAACTATTTTCTATCTTACTGAGATTTGGGAAGTTAGCACAAAGTTCTGAACAATACATTATAGAAATTGTCAGTGATTTCACCATTGTGATAACTGACAATAAGTGGATAGATGTGACAATGGCTATACGATGCACAGCCACGTGTGAGACATGGTCTGGTGCATTGGTTTACAACAAGACAGTTTCCATGAAAGTTTATCTGGTTTCACAATGAGTTATACTTTGTTTGGGTTATGTTTGATAACTCTTCAACAAAAAGTTGATCGTGATTTCGCGCGATATATTTGTGGACCCCTTAATTCTCACCACAGTTTGAGAAAAGCAGATCAAAGGCAAGCACAATTTAAGATGCGAATCGAATATTTTCGTGACTGAAACACTTGGCTACCTTTGATTTTCGTAAAGTACTTGTTTCTGACTGGCCAAAGGTCAGTGAAACTCACTTTTTGTGTATATGAGTAGTGGGAGATTAGGAGTGTATAATTTACTCTACCATGCTGTATCGAATCTCTAAAGAGAAGTCGAAGGCTTTGCGGGAAACTGGTTCTCACCGTTCAAAGCCATTGACTGTTAGATGCTGTGTCTTGTGGTGACCATGTTCAGCAAACCTTTGAGAGCCAACCCGGATAGCCTGCTGCTAAGATGTTCGACTCACTTTCGTTCACGAGGGGTTCGAACCAAAGTGGGTGTGGGAGAATGGATTGACCTATTGACAACGGACGGCTTTGTTCGTTTTGCAGAGAGCACGATGATCTGGCGAGCAGGCAGCACATCTCTGCCTGTCCGGAATCGAGGACAGTATTGGAGGGAATGAAGTGAACCGAAGGACCAAGCACACGTTAACTGCCGTCTAAAATGAATAAACGAATTAGTTTTGTCATCAAACCGAACGCTCTGAAGAACGGACAGTAAATAGTAGGTAGACCAATAAGATTGCGGGCCAGGGTTTGGCTACGATCAGCTTGCTTTTTATATAAACCGTTGTTTTTGTACTGATAAATCGATAAGGTTAAAAGTCAGAAGGTTCTTCTTGCCAGAGCTAGTGGTGCGAAGTGAAAAAAGGGGAGCTCGGTGGACGTGCACAGCCGCTGATGATTTCCAACAACAAGGATGAACTAGCTTCCATGGATTTTTGTGGTGATCTGAGCTTCAGTACTACGTAATGAATCTCATTAAACTTACTTTTCTCAAACCTTGTTTACAATGGAACACGGGAATTTATCATCAAATCTTCTTCTTTAATATCTCATGACAGCCAATAACATATTCCATGTCAAACATGTTCCTATTTTGCATACATCATTTTGTTACGACACAATTCGTTGAAAGAATACGACGAAGAAAGCCATGTTGTTCACAAGGGGAATAGAAAATATAAGCTCGCACAACGTCATCTCCAACCTCTTTAATACTAAAGCGGAAATTTCCGGTTTTCAATCGATCTTTCTTAAATTTAGCTAACGTGAAATGGATATTTATCAAAATGCTCACAAATGGTAGCGGGGAATACTAGAACAATAGGACGACGCGAATATCAACCCTATCGGGCCGACCGAGTGAAAATCGCAGACCAAAGAACAGACGGCGAATATGTCAGAGGCATATTGGAGCAGACAAAAGCAGGCATACGGACTGGCAGATAAAAACAGCGGGATTTCAGGCAATCAGCAAGATGGCCCAGTGTGAGGGACTACTGATCAAGCCGTCAACCTGGACAATCGGACTAGTTGAGCAGAAATGGTGCCCAGGAGAATCAAGCTAACTACCACTGGCTAATTACCAGATTGCAGTCGAAATACTCAGTCAGCTGGAACATTACTGTCGCTGGAGCCCGTTCTGGGGAGAGGGCTATATGAACGATTGTACGTGTTTCACGATCTTAACTTGTTTGGCCTTCCAATTACAAATGTCTTCACCAGTCTTGCCTTCTTCGTTACAATATGACCTTGTGGTTCAGGTCATGCATTTGAAGTAGATCAAAAGTCTCGCTCCGATGCGGCTACTATTAACCATGAGTCTTCTATTGAACTGTTAGACAACATCGAATTCTCCACATGGGTTTGCCTTGTTTTCTTCCTGTTAGGCAGACACATGGTAAAGAACCCAGAAAAGAAAAAAATACTCCTAGTAGGATTAGTATTCATTCATCAAAGATGGAAATCATCTTTGACGAATTTGACCCTCATCGGTTGGATAAAAAAAACTGTATTCAACATTTCATTAATTTTGATCTGAATTCCAAGCTAATTTATCATGACAGTCAAGGTCACCCAATTTCAACTGCCAACGGATCGCGGCAGAATAGGCGTGACTGATACCGAGTTCAGTAGAACTTCATATTCCAGCCTTGCGCTGTGTTATATCACGAAAAAATCTGGGAGACAGGAATGAATTACGAAGAAAGAGATTCGTCCGGTGAAGTTAGACAACATTTGTAGAGCAAAAAGACCTTCCATTAGCAACTCTTATCTACTTCCATTTATAAATCATGGCATCACGGAAGTTGCTCATGTTCAGTCAAATAATGATCGTAGGAAGGAAGGTCATTGCGCTTACAATTACACTTACAGTTCGATTGTAAACCGGTCTTGGGATAGGTTCCCCGCGTTAACCGAAACGTTGACTGACTACCATCATTTTTGACAGCTTTGTGACACCCCCGTGTTCGATTAGTGTCACCACCGGCGCACTTCCCTTTTTGGTTCCTGTCAATATTTCATGCTTTCATCAACACATGCTATTGCTATTCCTACCGTTACTGATGTCAGTATCAGTACCGTTATGGCGATCATTACGACAGTGAAAATCCAGATGACGCAGCATTCCCCTTTCAGACGTCACCGAATCTAATCAATTATAACAACAATCCCCATTTCCAAAATGTCTGTTGAGTCCACTTGAAGACAGCTGTAATCCAATCGTAGAGTGCAATTACATGGTTTCTACGCCTTTTATCATTTCTTCACACTTGGTTTATGTGACGTAATTACGTCCACTGTGATTACGTGATTGTACACGTTTGATTTTACGCAGTCAACTATTCGCTAGTTCAGTGAGTAGCACGCATACTTCATCACCCCGCTACCATTATACTACCAACGACATCAATATTATCACTTCAGATGAGCTGTCCATTAGGCTTATTTATGGGAAACTTTGGCTGGTTGGATATAGCTGGTATGCAACTGTAGTGTTTTTCTGCCGATACCTGAAAGTGATGACCTAGGTATACAAAGATTATTACGATATTCTGTCCTATTCCTTCTGTTGATCGGTCGATTTTGAACTGCGGTCTTTCATCGTTCTCATATTGATCTCATACCGATTATTTAAGATAGCCAGAAATATTACTCAGCGGCTCATTTCAAGTGGTCGATGGTAACGTGATCTTAACTTGGTACGTGAAGCTTTAGTGGAGTTCAAAGCGCAAACTCGGGTGACACTGTCAAATCACTTGATAGCACGGAGATTGGGAAACTGAGATTCTGTCGGTGAGGTGGAGTTGCTACGGGAGTTTTTCCTGCAATTAGAAGCCAATACGATTCTCTTGTGATTACAGACCGGTCGATTTCACGGCTAGATGAAGTGGTCAACCAGTGATCCATTGAGTCACTCCGAAAGGTCCTTTTCAGGATATTTGAGTGTTTGATCGAATTTGAGAGATTGTAAGTAGTGGAAATTTTGGCTTTCGTGGCCTAAATTACATTGATACTTTAACCATCACTTCCCATGTGGTAAAAAGCGTATTATTCTATTCCACTTTCGATCAAGTGCACTCCACGAATTGACAGACGTACTAATTTGTAGCATTAGAATAACCGAGATTTATTCTAGAGTGCTTTGGGTAGTGTGGTGTGACTTGGCCATTTCGACAGGAAAAAGAACAGACCTCATGCATGTTTCCGCGACAAGATGCTAACACTTGACCGGGTTGTTTGTAGCTTGCGGGTGCAAACATGTTCAAGATGGACTCATTACGGAAATTGGATAAACACATGTGCATCGTTGACTGAATTAACAAACGTTTGGCACTTCAGGAACATGTGCAACTTAAGAACGAAAGTATTGATCGCACACGAGAAACAAATTTACAAACAGAATGATACATCTACGTCACAGATACATCTAGTATTCGTGGCAATGCGAAAATACAAACCGTTTGTCTAAAGATTTCCCCGACCGTCGCCTCAATCTCGTAGGACGTCTCTGTTCATTTCCATTCAGTCCAGTTGTACAGGACCTAAAAGATCGGGACCAGTCCTACTTCCAGTTCATTGAGTTGTTGACGAGTTTCCTCAAATCCAAGCGCTGCGCTTTCAGGACGAGAATAGGTGTCATCCTACTGTGTTTCCGAATAACTGTCCTGGTGCGGTTTGCGAAGACTGATACACAAAGGTTTTGCTCAACTTGCAAAGCTGAAACGCTTTTGTGGTGATTCAGCCGCCGTCACTCGTGATACGACCAGGTACAGCTTCGTAGCCACGCACGCGGACAAGCCTGAACCAGTCAGGATGGCCGAGGACAGGTACGACAAGAGCTTCCTGTGATTAACTTACTTACAGTCTACCAATTATCTTCTCTGATTTAACATATTTATACAAACCAGTACTGCGATACATTTAACGTGGTATTTCATAGCCCTGGTCTTCTTGATACTTGCGTTCGGCTAGCTGTAGGCTGGAGCAATTTCATACGTCTTATCAGTTCAGTTCATCGTGAATACTACAGTCTTTGGTATTCAACATCCCATGATAAGTTCGAACCGCAAGTGCAGTCTCGGCGAGAGAATTCGTTGAATCAGCTGTGGTCATACTGTCATCATGGTGGGGCTTTCAACCCTTCTGTCCTGAGTTCGAATCCAACTTCCGCCGCCGGTCACTTTTTCCAATTGTCAGCCTCAAGTTGGCCGCGAACCTCTTCTTGAAAATGTATGGCATTGTTATTAAATAAAAAGAACTGCATAAAAAAAGATAGAAGGTAACTTGTAGTACACAATCTATTACATTCTCAGGAAAACTTTAGGGTTGAAAGCTGTACAGACCCCGTGCACCCCAGTTCCTCGTTTTAGCTCAGACCGCGTGTATTCACGAAACGCTTTCAGTCCATCCCAATTTTACTGCGATTCCTCGCTAATGCATGTACGTGAGGTTGGGAAATTTGATGTGTTCGTGCCTTGTCCCATCACTCCACTGAGATTGGATACAGATTTGAATTATGACCTAGGAAAATTGATTTTTTCCCGAATACTGTGCCCGAATTGCATCCCAAACAGAATAACAAAACAACAACCTGGTTATCAAATGCAAAGATTTTTATTGATCACAACAAAAATAAGCGTCGATCAAACTTGATTACAATATTTCGGATTATCTCAGTTTCTCAGTTCTCCGACTCAGTAAGGATTACACAGACCTGTTCTCGTGAAGTCTCTGAAGACTGTTCCGTTTTCGTGGCCTTGTCCCACCAGTAAACCTCTGTCGTTTTCATCAGGGTTCATATCGGGACTCTGAGTGGACCAATCGAAGAGTCCCAGCTGTTCTAAATCCAGATGGCCGCAATTTGTGCTACTTTCTTTCGTTTCCGAGAGTGGAAGATCAAAACTTGCGATCCGATCTAATAAACTAGGCGAGCTTCTTTCACAAAATACTCATTGGTAAGAACCTAGTTCAATGACAGCACGGAGAACCTTTCATGACCACGTCTATGTGCGTGGGACTTATTCCGCTAATGAAATTAGCTTTAGCAAGCCTTCAGGCACATTATTCGAGACATAAACGGTTTTCCCAAGTCACACTTCATATCCGTGTACGATCGCAGAAGAGTGATTAGACAGGACATATGCATACCGAATTTCACGATCACATGTATTTGCGAAGAAGCTTAGGAAAATGGGGATGCACCGGAGCTATTTCATGCGCCAAAATTTTTCAGTCTCTCGAACAGAACGTGTCAGCTATTTCTTTCATTTTCATACTGCCTGAGAGTTGATTTACAGGTCCAGCTGTCTAGTCTTAAGACACAGGTCTACTCGAAACTCATGTCGGAGAGTGTTTGTATACATACTTTGTCCTCACACGTGAGAGCACAAAGGCACAGATACGTCTTTCAATACTAATGATGAGTGGTCGGTGCGGTAAAACGTAATCTTTCGTTCATGAGTCACCAAGATCAATCACTTGTAACAACAGTGCTTATTTGCATATCAGCTCTCCGGTCCACTTAGAGACAGTTGTTATCTGGTCGGAAGATATAATCAGATGGTTTCTATGCTTTTTTTACCTTCTTGCGTGCAGTCTGCTTGAAGTAGATGCGTTCGTTGTCAATACACGATTGCCCATAATTGTCTAGAGCAACCAAATACTCAATATGCGTAGTATGGGGTGGCATCTAGATGACAGGACAAAATTTCCCCGGAGGCACACGACCGGTTCCGCGGTTATTGCCGCTCATCAGGTATGCGTACTCGGTACTATTCTGCCCATTCATCCTTATATTTTGAGCACGCCAAAGTTGGTTCACAGCTGTCATCTCATTTGAATCGAATGGAGCTTCCTGTCATCAGATATAATCCAGTATTACTTGTATCGAAAATCCATAGTTGGACCATGTGTCGTCGTTCTGAAGGATAGCTTTGCTAATCGTGTTAACTTCGGAAAAATCACTGTGTGATTCTAAAAATGAACTACCCATCTATGCATGCTCCATTCGATTTAAATGAGATTATAGCTGTAAACTAACTACTCGCTTATTCTCTCAGTAGTATTCAAGCTCTACCACACAAGCATTGGCGGAGCTTTGGGACAGAAACTCTTATGGTTTACTTCGAAGTGGCTCGTGAATAGGGCCAGAATTCAGAGAAAACGCTATTTTTGCCACCACCTGTCAGTCTTCACCGTGACAGAATATGAGAACTTTAACGAAAACCAAACAATCTCGGTAAGTTACTATCCTCTGAAAACCATGATATATTTTATCACTGAATTGTTGCTGTGCTGTTTGAATCCCCGAAACGCTAACAGATCCACTTGTGTCACACGTCGGGGGACAGAAAGTAGCCTCTTCTCCCAGTGATCCTTTTTCTGTGCCGGGATAAAGTCATTTTTCGATCATTAGTTCGTTTTCTCAACGGGTCACTTTATTCTCTTTGTACGCCCAATTTTTTCTACATTCTCTTGGCTGTTGAATCATCATTACCGCTGTAATCTCAAAATCGGACTTGGGTTTCTTCTTTTTGAGAGTTGTGCGAATAAACTGTAGCGGCTGCCTTGAAAACTGGGAGTGAAATCACGCAGGTAGGTTCTAACGTATCAGTGAATACTGTGATCAGGTTGATATCGTTACGCCGTTCATTTCGATTAGTGATAAGTTATTTTTCTAAAGTTTGTGGCCGTTTGTTGTCACGCAGTGTTAAAAGCTGATTACCAAGGCAAAATTACTGGGCTAAAACCTTGCCGGGTGTTGTCAGCTCTTGTTGGTAAATAACACTCCATTCTTATCTCTCCCCTTACCAGAATGAACCTTACGGGGTCTATGAATGTTCCTCATTCTGGGTCTCATGATCGAATCAGTCGGTTCTCTCTCATGGCGTAATAGTTCCTTGAAACTGAATGTCCTAATCACTATGCTCACGGTGCAGTATGGAAAAAACTATGGCAGTGTTTTCGGTAGGGGGTGGGAGAAATCTGTTCGGTTTTTTGTGCACAAAGTGCAGGCTTTTGAATCATGATAAGCATAGCTTCACTGAATGCTAGCAGGTTCGATTTGGGATAGCGCCATGACCATGTGAAGGATTTCGTCTGGTCAATCATGGGACCTGATGCAATTACGTGTTTTGCAATTGAAGAAGTTAGAAATTGTACGTCAATTTTATTAATCAATAACACAGCGTAGTCGAACTCGTTGGTAGGTTGTCGACGTTCCGGTTTCCAAGGCTGACTTTCGGTTGTAAAACCAGTCTTGAAAAAGGTTACCAGTGGCGACCGAAACTTTGACAACCTACCAACCATTTCGACTACGCTGTGTTATTAAACAATGAAATTTTACCACAAAATGTTTGTTTGCCTTGGCACTAATCGAACAGACTTCTCCATCTCCCTACCGAAAGCACTGTCTTAGTTTTCAATCCAGCCCTTCCCAAGGTATTATTTTTCTGGTCGTATATTATATAAACGAAAATGTTCTACTCATACGGTAGACAAGAGTAAACGAAATGCTTGCACCTCACGACTTATGTCTTCTTTCTGTTCTCATTAACTGGATAAAGGGGATCCATTGCTTGATATTTATAAATCTGTCTGACCTTCACAAAATGTCTCATGATTTTTGCTCATGCAACAGTAGACTGTGGCACGTAAAAGCAAAACCGTGTTGGGCTCGTATTCCGAAATTACCGTGTGGAGCCTCTAGATCATAGTTTGTTTCGCGGAAGGGATAGTTTTAGCGAACAGTGTGCATAATACACAGTTATCAACTAATCCGCGGGTGGTTTATCGCGGAGTATCCCTCTGCATTGTTTCTGTGTATGTGATGAGATCAGTGGCAGTTACCGTCGAACTCATACGGCTGTATACTCACGCGCGTCTACGTGGCTACCGTACCGCATCATTTGGGGTCTGTCTCTAACGACTTTCAAGTGTCTGGAGATAAACTCTGACAAACTGTTTCTGAAGCCAACTGTCTTTGTGGTCCATTATCTCTTTCGTGGATATTGCTAACAAAGTGTGAGTTACTTCGTGGTTTTCTTATTACACTATGGTCTTGGTTACGGACGTGTCCTGGCACACATTATTTTTGGTCGTATACTTATCGAGTCTCTGGAAGTCTTTCTCAGATAACGGGTTGATTGTTTCCTCGCAAATGGCACTTATGTCCGTTTAACAAAAGTTTTACAAAAATAGAGTAAAATAGAACAATTAAAACTTATTTCTAATAACTTTGATCATTTTGGATTTTCGTAGTTTAGAATTTGATAGACTCCTGACCAGTGAGATTTACTTAGTTTTTGCGTGGGTTTCAACAATATGAGATTGCTTCTTCTTAACTGTCCCGTTTACCGGTGATGAAAACCTGGACTTACTGAAATATTGAGCTTGGTGTTTGGCGGGGCATGCATACCACTGACAGAATAAGTAAGTAGTGGATTGCCTTCAAACCACTTATGGCCAATCCTGGAGCGATGACGGACTTGATTACGTCATACAGACTGGATGTAATAAGATGAAAAAAGGCTTACAAACCCTAGGATGGCATTACAATTAGGATTGCGGTGGATTTCTTAAGGAGTATATAATTACGATGCAAACAAATAGTTCTGTTATGATTGATTAGTTTTGTTGATACTGTATTGGCACCGGTGTTGACTACTAAACGATCCAATTCCGGTAGTTAACACACTCTCCCGTACCCAACATTATACACCTATGTAGACTTTGGGTGATTTCATGAATCGATGGGTATATTTCTTTTGACGAAGAATATCATATATTTCATGAAACGGAGCTGCTTGGGGAGAAGGGTCACCATAGTTATTGCTTTTCGAGCCTCCTACATCTGACTGGACTTGACTTCGCAATTCTATCGTCCTATCGATCCCACGAAAGGATCTGGCCCAAATGACGCTGCATTACGTCACAGCAAAATGTTTGACAGGGTGGGAAGCTGGTGCTTTTGTCAATCGAATGTTATTCATAACCGTCTCCGTGAATGTCGATTTGATACCAGCATTCTAAAAGGACTGCCATTTCTATAATCTTTGTATCCACTCTGATTTTTACGTTGTCATGCACTTTGGTCTCGTGGTGCTTTTTTGACTCTGATATTACTCTGTGTGTGAGATCGGGGTTGCTAGAAGGTGTATGAAGTCTGTGCTTATTTCATATATACTTTTTTTATATGTAAGACAGTGCAATCTTTCTGCTAGGATGTTCCCCACGAACTCCTTCGTTTCGACTTATTGAGGGGTTATTTTCATACAGTTTCTTGCATATTCATTCTATCGGGACATTTTGAAACTGCGAGACTGGTGTTAATTAATTAAAATGAATTCAGATGGTTTTTTTGTGCACTGAAGCATCACGGACTTTCCGCGCTGAACTTGTAAATAATAAACCACGAAAACATTGCGCAGATG